>JBBPTV010000195.1:0-35348 GCA_038094275.1 Tubosaeta brunneosetosa | reverse complement strand
TTGTACAAGCATCAGAAACATATTCAAGCAACAACTGTTACAGCAACAGCAACAACAATGTTAGTAGTGCTTTGTGTAAATGTAACCCTAATCTAGTGTTCCTAACATGCTAGGAATGTCTCATAACACACCAACAAAATGAACAACTGATTTACACAGATGACAATGGCTCACTACCACCACCACCACCACCACTCATGAAACCTGTGAAGTGAGAGACAAAAGTGGAAATCAAAGTCAAAATCCCCCCCTGTGACATCTCTAAAGAATGAACACCAGTCTGCACCTCAGCTTGAGACCTCTCAAGCTTTCTCAAGCGGTCATCTACCAACTGGAGTTGAGTGGAAATTCCTCCCACTTGGGCTGTGACTGTGTTGATGGCCCCTTGCAGTATGACAAATCCTTGTTCGATGTTCACCTGGATGTCTTTGGTTTCTTTCCTCGCATCCTTTACCTCTTGACAAATGGACCTGATCTCCGAGCGTACTTCCTTCATCTGAGCATCTGTAGATATCATGTTTTGGTAGATGATGCCAGGCGTCAACTCCACTTTGGAAGGGTGGTGAGGGGTGGTGAACTTGAATGAGCAACACTGCTTACCCCCAGCTTCTTGGGCATGTTTGATCCCAAAGGTATCAGTAGAGGCGTCCGATGCCAAAGAATGGTGTTTGAAGACTTCACAGTCCAAGTAAATGAGCATCATATTCCAATTGTTGACGCACACTTCACCTTGAGTCTCAGGCATGGTGATGCGTTGTTTACAAGTCATGGTGTCGGTCCTTGAATCGGAGTTTGACAAGTCCATTCTCTGATATTGTCCATTCTCTGATATTACTGCACTTTCCACTGGGGTCGTTTTCGATAGGACTACTTGCTATTATGTTCCACTCTCTAATACAACTCACTGTGCGAGATGGGCCATGGTACAAGGAGGATTGGATGATGTGAAAAAAATTACTGCAGCACTGTCAACACAATGTCATAATGTGGCAGTGGGGGATGGACATTTGGGGGTCATTGCAAAGACAAACCAATTTCAGTCCAGATGACTTGTAATCTCACGTCTTTCGTTGGTTACATTTTGGTACCTTTTCTTTTTGTAGTCACATAGTGCTTAAAATTCAGCTATAACATAAAACAGCATGTATTGATGGGCCACAGGTAGGCCCCCCCAAAACATGGTAAAAGCCCAGTCTCGCCCGGCGAGAAGCTCGGCTTGACAGCCAAATCTGAGTGCAAAAAGGAAATAAAAAGAAAGGGAAGAATGGTGGCTACACCATTCCGCAACACCCAAAACCCAGATCCTGCATGGTTGACAAATTTCCTAAGCTTTAGGCCAGTTGGATAGGTAATGACCAGAGTATGGGATAAAAGCAGCACAACAGCATTGCACTGTATGGGTTGCCATAGTGTTCCACAACACCCACTACCGTGGGTGCAGACTGCTAGCATAAGCCAACAGCGTGAAAGACACGTACCGTGCATCCGATGGCTCGGAAAGGCCTTCCTAGGAAGGGAGCACGCTATAGTTATGGTGGGACGAAGGGAGGAAAGGGAGGATCCCACATGGTCGACAATAATAATATTTCCATGAGATGGATATGAGATGGAGGGAGCCCAACACTGTTGCACTGTATGGGTTGTTACAGTGTCCCGCAACACCCACTACCATGGGTGCAGACTGCCAGCATAAGCCAACAGCGCGAAAGACACGTGGCGCACGTCCAATGGCTCTGACACCCCTTCTAGGAGGTGTATGCTATAATTGGGGTGGATGGAAAGAGGCACGGCAACAATATATATAGTCGGGTCAGCAATGCCAACAGCGTTGCACTGTATGGGCTGCTATAGCATCCCGCGACACCCGCTACCGGGGGTGCAGACTGTCGGCGAAAGCCAACAGTGCGAAAGACGCGTGTGGCGCGCATCTAATGACTCAGAGCTTCCTCCTAGGAGGGGCGCGCCGTGAATGAGAGTGGATGAACAAGGAAGGCTATTATGTAACAAAACTGAACTGAACATAGGACAAACAGAACAAAATAGAAGTGCCACGCAAGCAAGTGTGAGACTTTCAACTTCAAAGGAATTACTCACAAAGACTTTGGAAGCCAAGCTCATTTGGAATACCCGCAAGTGGTTCGATGTGGTTAGGGAGACTTTGGCACTGGTTGACACATTCGGGGTTCATAACTGTCGAAGGCCCGAAGTGCCACCTTCGTGGCAAAAGATCCACAAAACCTGCTACGCAAACTCTGTGCAGTCCTGGAGATGGGACCTCACTGTACGATCCAGATGCTAGTGTATACTTTTTTTCTATTCATAAAGTAGAAGTTCTCATAATCCAATGGATAGTGTCGGGAAGTGTACAGGCCTGATTAGGAGCAATGACGTGATGGACGGTCACCGGGCGGGCTGGAGCTTATTTAGATGGAATGTGTGCAAAATGCCTGTGAGTTGAACTTTGCGAACTTCCGAACTCCTGACCATGTCTGAACCGTCCAAACTGCCTGAGTGAATACCCTAAATAGAAACCATTGCTCGAGTACCAGACACAAAAGAAACTCTCGACTGTACAGATGGTGTGTGCGGTGCAGACACTGCCCCCCGTTATCCATGTCATCATGGTTGTGGTTAGGAGCTTCATGCAATGTGCGATATGCAATTTCCCTGCTAATGAACTTGGGAAGTGGCTCAAGCTGATGCAAAATCAGATTTATGCATCACTATGAGAACTTCTAGTAGACTGTACATACTTGCAGTCTTAGTTGTGACTGGTCAAGCGACTAATGTATGGCGGTCAGCAGAATGTTACATAACAATTCACATGCTGACTATGACTTCAGCCTTCACAGATGCCGAGCATCTAGTGTGAAGCAATTGCTACATTAAAATCATCATTATACTTGTCATCATTGCAAAACCAACATTGTTTCAATGGCACTGAGAAGTATTGTTTCTGGTGTTTGCTGTTCCATGGTGAAGCAACCAATATTTTTCATTGACCAGTTTCTAATTACCAGAAGGATTCATCAAGGATCAACTGTGTTGAGCTATGAATAAAACTTTCTAAAACTTTCACATCTACAGGTGTCACTCCTTCTCCTTTCAGAACCAGCAACTTTAGAGGGCACTGGGCCTGTGCAAGCATGCTGCATAGTGTTTGAAGGTCCCAATGTGAGGCACATGCAATTGTGAGCTGATCTAATGCAGGAAGTAACACCTGGTTGAGTAGATTGTCCATGTGGTTGAATGACCTGATGACAAGCACAGATAGAGATCTGTGTATCAAGGATACCTCAGAAGGGGTAGAGTGGTATCCAGAGGCTTTGCAATAAAATGCAAGGTCAGTGAGATTAGGGCAAAGCCTGAGGATCTCGTGGAACAACTGTACAATGTCCCCAGATATGGATATCTCCAAGTGGGTGAGACCCATCCAGTTGGCGTCTATGATCTGCAGGCCAAGTGCCCCCCCCTCTTCCAGGCATATGGTCCGCAGGCATGGTGGGTCTCGCTCCTCTTCCCGCTTCTCCATGTGCATCTCTGGGTCGTAGCAAAGGGAGCGAAGCTTCAGGTCAAGTAAACCAGGGGTATAAAGTGTGCTTGTCAGCAGATCGCTGTCCATATAGACATCAAAGCTACATTCCAGATGTCGCAATGTGAGGTGTTCCTGTAAGCACAACTGGGGGGATTCAACTGTAATTTCACTGGTGACCACACTTTCCAGGTTAGGACAGGAGTCAAGCAATGCAAGGAAATCAGGGAGTAAAATGGTATGGTGGTTGATGGCCAGGGATTTCAACTGTATCCATGTGATGCCAGTGAGGAGCATGTGCATTGGGTAGAAGCCATTCAAGACAAGTGAGTTCAGAGAAGGGAGGGGGTAGAGAATAGGAGTTGAAAGTCCATCTTCGTCAGACAAAGTACAGATGCTGAGGTGTTGCAATATAGTGGCATGTGCTAGAAGAGGATTGATGTCTGAGTCAGAGCTGAGGACCACATGGAGTCGTTTGAATTGCATCCTGTAGGGTAGAAGAAGCTGAAGCCATGTGGAATTCTTCATCTCTGCTTCATCAAATGGAATTTCTAAAGACAGTGGGAGATTTCCAGACTTGGAAAGCCAGTGCCTGTATAGACCAACATCCTGAGCTGTTGGTGGTTCATATCCTTGCCCAACCGCACTGAGAGAGCACCATAAACGAGGTGTAGAGAGGCTGATCTCCCTCCAACGACGGCAAACCCTGGTAAGGAGAAGAGGTGCATCTCCTGGGTCAGGCAATAGATATGGGGTATTGGGGAGGCTGTAGATGAATATCCTCGAGAGCGATTCCGGGGGCAATCGTTGCATCAGTGTGGTGAAAGTTTGGAAAATGCTGTAAAGACCGCTATGTAGGTCCACTTTAGCTTTGTTGCTGAGCCGACTCATGGGGACATTAGCCGATTGGTCATAAGCACGTAAGTGTCACATCATTTTACCCTTGGGACCCTGCATTGATTCTACTGGGCACTCCACCAGCCTAAGCATGCTCAGCTGCCACTATACGTTGGGACACCTATGACTCCAGGTTTTGACAGAGTATGGGTTTGGGGTAAGACAGATCACTGACCAAAATTTTTTCTATATTACGTGTTTGACCCTCAACAAACCCATGATAGCATACAATAGCCATTAACTATGCAGTTTGATAGAGTACACGAGGGATGGAGCAGAATGAAGATCTTGCTGCATCTCAGCAAAAATCCACTGACGGGAAACTAGCGTGTCACCAAACAGGGACACCATGTCATTTACAGAGGCTCCAACGTGTTCTACATCACACACACATCAACATTTCCTCAAAGTTGTCTAGACAAGGAATGTGCCATTTGTGGCGCCCCCATCCTCCTCTTCCTGGTTGGTATGGTGTGGGTAGTGGTGCAGTTGCACCCCCTTGCTATTCACGCTGTTGTGGCTCGAGTTTGCAGGCATTGCCTTAGTTTGGTAGCGCCCCCTGCCATCTTGGTGGTGACCATCTCCCTTGCTGGTGCCATTAGCATGTGGTTACACCCTTGCTGTCCCAGCAGTGGGTGCATATCCACTATCAATTAGTGTAATAGCGAGTGAGAACCACAAATGGTGGGGTTTGCAATGTTGGTAGCTATCATGCCTTTCACTATGCCAGAAGAATTGAAACATGAACCACACCCTTGAAGAACTGCAGTCTCCATCAAAGTGATCAAACAACAGGTTGAATTTAAGCCAAGGTGAAGTAGAGGGGTTGCTTAAATAAGAACAATGACCATGCTCCCACTACCTCATCTATTTCCACATCATTCATAAGTCGTCCACCTGAGAGAATAGAGTGACTCCATTTGCCCAACGAGTGGTCCTTGCTTTCATTTGTTTGCTCCAATCTTCCTCAGTGAGAGTCTTGTCAGTTTTTAGGACCTGGGTAGATTTCATTCCATTTTCGATGTAAGAGAATAATGAGCCAGCAGCATATTGGGTGAAAGAATATCTGCATTCTCCTTCCATGACCTTGGTGTTAGAATGTGTCAAAATAGCTGATGGAATGAGGACTGTTGATCCAGGTGGAAACTCAACAATGAGTTTGAGCTCTTCCAGAACCAGGTGTCCTCCTCTCTTAGGACAAAAGTTTCCCAGGGATGTGATGGCACATATCCCAAATGCCAGGTTTGCTGAATCACGATGTGGACAACAGACTGTTGCTGGGCCAAGATTGAAGGCTGCAGCTGGCATTACTGACTGGATATAGGGTCGTTTCAAGCCTGGCATATCAACCCACAACTTCTTGAGCTCTTCATCATAGTATTTATAAATCTTGGGGAAGAATGTCTGAAATGTGCCTATATAAACTTTCAACATCAGCTGGGTTTTTCTTATGAGCCTAAACAATGACTAACAACTTTGGAAACCTGCCAATCTGGCCATTGCTTGACTTTCTTGCAGTGCATGTACTGCATGACTGTATGCAGCAGGAATTGCACTCTGCATTGGCATCTTTTAAATAAATGTTGAGTTTCTGTGATCCAGGCCTTAGAAGAACTTACCTTCTGACCACATCCATATGATACTCCTGAAACCACTGCATGAAAGTGTCCTCGTTTTCCTTGTTTTGAATGGGAGAGTGTTGATGGCAATGCGTTACTGTGTTGTTCGAATTCTGCTGTAGCATCTTGAAGAACCTTGTCAAAGTCCCCCTTTGCCCGACCAACAAGGGCTGCAATGATGAGACCAGTGGAATCTAATATGATGTGTGGAGTGCTAGAATATTATTGCATGAGAACTTTTATCAAATAAACCTGCTTGTACTCATACCAGCCATCCCATTCTATGAGGTGAAATTTTTGCTGCAAAACCTCTGCCAAGGAATATGGAGATTGAGCTTCTTGTTGCTTTCTGCTACCAAGCCATCCACCCTCTGCAGGCTGGAAGTTGATGTGGGAGAAGCCAGTATGAATCAAAGAGTCTGACTCAAACATGGTGAGAATGTGTTTTTCCACTGTTGGCTTTAATCTAGGTTTCCGTATACCTTCCTCTTCCAGATGCTTCCTACGTATGGCCCTTCTTACAGATCTTGTATTTTTGCATTTTTTGGCAGGGATTGCAACAGTGCACTCCTTTACTCCATTTTGCCTTGGAATGCCAAAGAGAGTTGGATTTATTTCTTCTGATGTGTCCATGGTCAGTGCGAGAGCTTTCGCAAGATCATAAGTGGTCAGGAGGCTGTTCATGGTTGGAAAGAGGAAGAAAAAAAAGCATGAAATGGAAAGGTCCGGGCTACCAATGTACCTTAATTTGACCAACCCTTTAATAAATTGTACATTAGTGCTCGGCGGAGCACTTTGCCTCTTTTAGACATTTTCTAGGGTCGATTACGCCACAAAGTAGTAGCATGAGAACCACTTGCTACCATCATGATTGGTTGGAATCACATGACAAAGCCCCACTTATCAATGTACTACATGTGTTGCCAAAGGGTTTGTTCCTAGATTGGATAGATGGGTGAAGTGATTGGGCTTGTTTCTTCAAGTGCCAATGAAAACCATTTCTGCTTTAGTGTCCCTACCTCGGTTAACTATGTTCTCATTTACAGATCTGAGTGACCAATACAGGGCAAAATTACAGTCGACTCCCTCATAAGCGATAGCCCTCCGTCCAAGCATGGTGGTATCGGTTTTCGGGGAGTATCGGGTTTGATGAAAAATGAGAAAACCCAATAAAAAGCTCAAATTAGGCGTTCGGCATATAATGGATATCTACAATAAAATTATAGTCTTTAGTAAGGAATGCTGAGGTTATCTTTGTGGCCTGGATCTCCTGTGCCCATGTCTACCGCCCAAAGGTACCCAACAATGACTCCAATTTGCGGGTGAAGGGATCGTCAAGGAACTTGGTGTACTTGCACAGCAATCATGAATGTCGCTTGGAGTGCCTCACTGAGGCTTGGCGCAAGTTGTCTTGAGTTCATTGTCGCCGCTGTTATGAGGTGTCTGCCAACTCACGCAATGCCTTCACCTCCATAACCACATCATAAGTCTTCAAATCAGTTGCAAGACGTTGTGCAATTCCACAACAGCCCTGAGAGGTCTGTCCTGGGGAGCTGCACACGATAGCTTGAATAGAGTTAAATCTCCGCCTGAACGTTGCCGAGATATATGGCATGTGACTCGGACAACTCGGGCCAATTCCATGACTTCGTGCACATTTTTGGGACTCTGGCAGAGGACTCCGGCGCCGGAAAATCCAAAGTTAAGACTTTTCATTTTTAGATACGTGGAAAACACTAATTATGTAAAAATTATTTCTAAAAATGGCAATACCTATCGGCTTTTGTCCTTCAAGTCAGCCATCGGGTATCGGGTATCGGAAATAGTAACAAATTTACCGCTAACCAACTCGGGAATCCAGAAATTGTATCGGATAGAAGGGAGCATCGGGTTTACATGGTATCGCTTATATGGGAGTCGACTGTATTGCCCTTGGCCAAGCCCATAGTACGGTAGAGTCTAGACCTGGATCCATGCTGAAATGTTGGCCGCGGAGCTGGATTGCCTGAATATAAAAGTGGCTGCTAAGCACCGTGATAAAATTCCCTCCTCTCATTGCTGTGTTGCCTAGCTGCTATGTCTGATTCTGAACAGCCCATGAAATGCAAGACTTGCCCTGCTGTATTCTCGGACAGGGGGAAGCTGCGTCGCCATCGATCCCGTCTACACAGCAACTTTTCCTTTATTTTTAACAGCAAGCAGTATGAAGTTAGAGCTTCGAGCCAGGGATACCAGTGTGCTCTTGATGAGTGCAAAAAAACATTCGCCAATAGAGATGCAATACGAATTCACCTGATCAAAGCACACGAAGTGCAGAAATTGTTTGGCAACACAACTGCCCTGGAGGGGGATGGCCAATCAGAAAATGACGAGGTCCAAGTTTCTAATCAGAGAGAGGGTGAGTTAATGCAGTATCAACCATAGTCTTTTGTCTTACTCTTCCAGATTCCTTCCATTCATTGCAGAGATCTTGTGCTGGTCCTGCTCCTCCTTGCCATGCCACAAATATTCCTGGCACCAAGCCTGATCACCCAAGGGGTAAGTTGTTGGAGTATGGGTATAGGCTTTTATCTTACTCCACCAGAGGTGTCCAGTTCACTGCAAAACCCCCATGTGGAACATATTTCCACCTCTCTTTCCCATGGCCAGAAGGCTCCTGCCAGTAAGCCATATTTCATGTAGCTAAGTTGAATGAGGGCCAATTAGCATTTCAGGTGTTCTTGGGTCTGGGGCTACCAGTAGTCAGAGACGTGCTTCATTTTCTTTTGCCACAGAGGGTGAGTGAAGGGTTCTTCTCTACAATGTGAAACATAGTCACATATGTTCATTAGATGGAGCAGAAGTCCATGATGCTTTTGAAATGCCTCAAGGTAAGCTCATTTTGTATTACAATGCACTGGTTGTCTGACAACCAAAAAGATAGAATTCCAGAGCACAGGGATCCTGGAGAAAGACACTTGGTGCACCTTCACCCTGGGAAGGACTATCTTCTGGAGGAACCCGTGCTGGAAGCACTTGGGCTGTGGTTCCATTCAGGGCTCCATGTTCTTATCTGCCGCACCTGTGAAGTGGGGCTGACATCAGCCATGGTGTCTGGCCACATGAAGTCAAAGCACAAAGAACGTTTGACACCAGCTGATGCAAGTCTGATCAGCACCTTTTGCGACAAACATCATGTCTTCAAGATGCCAGAGGAGGTCCCCCTTCCATTCCCTGGTGGTCCAGTGGTGCAAGCCATTACAGATCCTGTGGACGGTTTCAGCTGCACTAGCATGGGCTGTACCTACAGTGTACATGACTTTCAGACTATGCTGAAGCATGGGCGTGACAAGCACGAGCATGGGATGACGACCACTTGTCAGTTCCGGGCTACCACTGTACAGTCACTGTTCCGAGGCGTCGGTCGGTCCTATTTCGAGGTGGATCCATCCCTTACTCAAACCTCTGATATCAATATGCGGGCATATCTTAAAGCAAACTTTTTGCCTCTTGTCTTGGAGGACAAGGTCGTCACTCAAGATGGAGATCGAGAGCGGACCCCCCTGCTAAAGCTCACGCATTGGGACCACTTCCAAAACCATATTCGAGAGGATCAGAATCAGCGCAGAGCTGCCAGAGATCTAAAGGGGAAACACACTAATCTGGAACTGGATGGCATATTCCACGCTCTGAAGGATGTGATACAAGAATATCACAGGATTGTCAGAGGTTACCTGTCAAACTGCACGCATGCATTTACCATATGTAAGCTGCTTTTGAATGGAAAGGGTTTCTTGCCTGAAGAGTAAGTGTGACATCAACCGTGATGGACACTGAGCTAATATTCATTTTATTCCAAGCCGACAGTACTTTTCATTGCTTCCCACAGATGATAATACCTATACCTCTGTGTTTCTGCAGTTCTGCAGGGCCATGATTCGCATTGAGGAAGGAGGACACGACTCAAGAATGGAATTTCGATACACGCCCAGGCAACACCAGCATCTGCATTCTCTGATCCATTCCCTAAAGAAGCATGTAAAGCAAGAGGATGATATCCAGCTGCATGAGGTGGTAATGGCATACCATAGATTCTGCTGGTCTCTGGTGCACACTCCAGAATTGAATATGAATGCTCGCTGGGACAGCCCTTTAGAGCGCTTCATATGGCTTGCAGCATTACGGGATGATGGTTCATTCATTGACGCATCCAATCTCACTCCTCTACTCGCCAAGCTCAAATACTTTTGCAGGTTGACCACGTTATATGAGGTCATCGAGCATCTCAAAAGGGATCCCACTGAGTCCCCATTGCAGTAAGTCAAATTTGCTTTTTATTACAACAAATTTTAAAACTAATCACCTTCCTAAAAAACAGATGCGTCTCTATGCACTACGACCTCACGCTACAGCTAGGCCAAGCCACGATCTTTAACTTCATCTCAGAGATGCAGCTACTTGCATCAAAACTTGCATTCTCACAGGTGAAGGAGCCCAAGGTCTTCCTGGACAAACATCACCAATGGATCTCTATTGGAACAGAGAGGTTGTACCTAGAGCGCCTCCGTGCTGGCATCCAATCCCTCATCCAGAAGATAAAGGATTCTTTTCTTGAGCTGAGTGGAAGAACAAATTGGCCATCACCACCGTCCACCTTCGTCGTCGATGACCTGGAAAACACAGAGAGAGGGTATAGCTTTCTGGAAGAAGCCCCTTTCAGACAGAGCAAGCATGCTCTCTTATTCGAAATCATAGAAAACCGAAAGCTTGGCTCGTTCTCTCTGGATGGTACTTGGTCGTGGAATCATACTGCCATCAAAAAGTTTTTGCGGGGTGCAGATGCCTTGTGGGGGCATCTCATCCATCTTCTTTATGTTGGCTCCCACCTCTCTATTAGGGTTACTCAGTTCTTGCAGCATCAACTCTGCAATTCTGACCGACCACGAAATCTGCTTTTCCAAGGAGATGAGGCGTTTATGATCAGCCGTTACAGCAAAACCTCGAACATGAAAGGAAAAGACAATTGTCTTCCTGCTTTCCTTTCCAAACCAATCATGGACATTCTTTTGGTTTTATTAGGATGTGGATTCAGAGAAGCGCAGGCAATCTTGGCAGGTGTAGAATTCGGTCCCAATGCTCGCCTCTTATATCGCACGTAAGTTATCAGGGGTTGGAAATATTGTCACTGTAGCTGACATAAACTCATCAGATACCTGTGTGTGCAGCAGGGCGAGCGCATAGAACCAGAGATGTTCTATGAAGACCTTCCAAAGCGCAACAGAGAAGCATTCGATTGTCCATGGACCTCACGGGAATTTCGCCAGGGGATGATCACTCTGGGCCATGAGTTCATCGCCCCCAACGACACCTTTCCATGTGCAGATGATGTTTTAGCAGAAGCTGCAGACCATTCTACCGAAGTAGACATCTCTCATTATGGAGCAGTCCATGGCTCTCTACCCCGTCTCTCTCCCAATGCAATGGCTCAACACCGGTGGCTCAGTGAGGAATGGTCAAGTCTACTCGGATTAGGTCCCCATCCACTCCCAAAGCCAGTTCGAGAACTCAAGAACCAGCTTCACACTCATGGAACAAATTTCGACCCCAAGATCATAGCTGCAGAAGTTGCAGATATCGTAACGGAGAGGATCATGCATGGGCTCCAGGACATTGGCCTCACTGCTGAAACCATACGGAAGATAAATGCGTCATCTGATAAAGAATTTAATGCTACCTCACAAGACTCCTTTCCCTTTCCATGTGCACAGCCAGCTCCGAGCCTTAGAAGAACCCCGACTAAACCATGGTCATCCCCATCACTATCTGCCCTGAATATCCCCCATTGTTCTTCTTCATCGCAAGAAGATTCTTTTCTGCCCCGCTCTTCTCCTGTGCCCTTGGCTGCTGTAAACACAGGTTACCCTTCTTTCTCATCAATAGGAGACCCATACGGTGATGAAGACGCATGGAAAAGACCAAGAGTACTGCCACACCTGTCAGGGAAATCACGAGCGGAGATCCACCCATCTTCCCTTCCTACTTCCCAAGGCTCACTTTATGAGACTACTCCCAAGTCCAGCACCACCCGATATCCAGATCGATCTGGTTCTCACCAAAAGCGCACAAACACTGTCTTGTCGACCCATGATTTCTCTCCCCGGCCATCTAAGCGGGTGTGTCGACAAGAAAACAGTACTATTTCTTTAGACTTGATCCAGGATCATATTGGCAACAAATGCCAGGATGAAGTCAAGGTTTTGGAGTCTGATGCGATGGAGGAACATGGGCTAGAAGAGTTCAACTCCATTTTTGGGGGAGATGACAGTGCAGAGGAAGACCAAGCATGGGAAGAGACCAATTCCATTTTTGATGGAGATGATGGTGCCGAAGAAGATTTCAACAGTGGTCCTAGTGGCAATTCAGACAGCAATGACCATGGAGGCCCGAGTTCGGCAGGTTCTCCTATGGACCTGAACACTTTTGCAGACTTCCTACAGTCTGAAAGCAAATTGGAGACTGGGATTCAGACACGAAACATTTTTCTCAACCTGGCAGTCAAGCGCATGATCATCCGCCGTGATGGCATTCGCAGCACCTTCCGTGAACACTTTAGAAATCCAAATGCACGGGAGAAAAGTGCTGCACAGATGCTGGGACTTTTGATGGTGTTGGAAAAACAGCAAGATATAGTGGTGACACTTCCGACTGGCGGTGGAAAAAGCATGTTTTGGCTTATTCCTGCCTTGTTGGATCCCAACTTCAAGGCCATCGTCGTCTGTCCCTTTGCAGTGTTGTTGGATGAACAATGCAAGACTGCACAGAATATTAAGCTGGATGCTGTCAACTATTCTGAGCACAAGGACGTCCCTCTGAAGACAAAGCTTCTTTTCGTACAAGTGGAACATATCAAATCCAAGGCATTTACAGAGTATGTCGACTTTGTCTATGGTTCTTTCTGATCTTGACCCATTTTTTGTAGGATGTTGGCAGGAAACCAATGCCCTAAATTCACGCATGTCTTTGTTGATGAATTCCATGACCTAATGGGATGCCCTCCAAATCGAAAGGCACCCTGGAATGTGCTGACAGAGTGGGCATGCTCTATGAGCATTCCGTTGATTCTTCTCTCTGCAACCATGCCTCCAGCCTTTGAGGAACGCCTAATGGTGTCTTATGGAATGACCTACGATGGCACCGCAGCAATTCGTTCCCCCACGAACCGCCTGGAAATAGGGCTGCATACAATTCATTTGAATCCGTCATCTGCCAACCAAGCCCTACAAAATTTGGTCGGTTCACTTGAGTCCATGCTGAAAGGGAATGACAGGATCCTGGTCTTCTTTCCATCCTGCACAAAAGCGACAGCATTTTCTCAACAATTCAAATGTGCACAATTTCACAGAAATTTGCCTACAACCGGTCATTCCAAAAAATACAACCTTGCGTTATGGGACAGTGGCGAGGTCAAAGTCATGGCCTGTACATCCGCTTTTGCATCTGGCGTCAACAGAAAAAATGTCCGCTTTGTCGTCATCATGGAGCCCTCCTACAACTTGATGGTCAATGTGCAGATGATCGGTCATGCAGGAAGGGACGGCAGGCAAGCGCATGCATTTTTGGTGACCAGTGCCATACCCAAAGAGATCATGCCGGGGGACGATGATACTGATCTGGTTTCAGAGATGCAAGACTTGATCCATAAGAATCAATGCAAGGTCTACCAGATTATGCTCACGATGGATGGAGCCAATCTCGCCAAAAAGTGTGACGAGATTCCTGGACAATCGCACTGTGATATTTGTAGGCCCAACAGCAAATTTCACCGCTTTGCTGTCCGGGCTTCCCAACCACCCTATAATATGTTGCAACCGACTCGGACCGTAAGCATCAATATCATACAGATTATTTCATATTACTGAGCCTGTCTTTTAGGAGGTCAAACCACCAGAATTGTCTCAGCTGGCAAGCACCCACACATATGACAAGTCAGGGATGAGCTCTGGAGTGGAAAGAAAGGCTGGTGCCCAGCACCTCAGCAGAAGGATTATCATGAGTACTGCAACAGCATCTCCCATCCATCCAAAGGTGGTTGTCAGCTTATTTGTTTTTTTTACTGTTATGACTGACGACCTAGATACAGTTTATTTCCCAGCCTGTGAACCATGCACCACCCGTTGCAGTCCCAAAAAGCTTGACCTATCCCAATGTTCCCAAATACCATGCGAGGGTGATATCTGCAGCAGCTGCCAAAAAGGGTCGTTTGGATCGCACTGCAGAACTGGACAAGTACATGCCAGCATTAGAAGATGCTTGTCCTTACCACTTCACGATCAAAGGGGAGATCAGGCCAGACGACTACCCTTGTCCACTCATGCCTTGTGCAACCAATGGCATCTTCAATGCTTTCAGACAAACCTTTGTCTTCCAACCATACACTTATTGCTTTCATTGCGGTCTCCCTCAGAGCAAGAACTGGAATGGGGAGGGTCCGAAGTGTCATGCACAAAAAGGGCCTGGTCAGAAAAAGCCATGCATGTGGAAAAACTTCATTTTCAGGTCTGTGCTTTGCATATGGCAAATACCGGAACTCCGAGATAGTCTTTTGCCTGAAGTTATTCCTGGTGGAAGGATAATAGAAACTGATGAGCAGTTTATGGAGTGGGCAGCTATAGAACTTAAGGATGAAGGGAGGTATCACAATTGTCTGGAAGCTTTTCTGTTTCTTTGTCGCTGGCATGCGTCGAATGACCCATCATTATTTTGAATAAATATATATCTCACATTACTATTTCTTGTATAATAATGTGAAGGACATGAACTAATAAAGATCAAATAAAAGGCCATATTTCAACAGTGATCACAGGTTTGAGTGGTGTCGTGTTTCAGGAGTACTTGGGCATGGGCACTGGCACAGTTATGATGGTGATGAGGCAGACTTTGGGCTAGTGTGTAGAGGCTCAGGCATGGTTCATCTCAAAGCTTAATCTACTTACCTAGATTTATAAATGAACTTGGAATAGGTATGATGAGTTGTGGTTATCTATAGATGTCATCAACCATATAATAAGGACCAGGGAATGCACTAGCATAAATGAAAATGGATAGACGAGTGGGATGGATGAGATAAATAGATGGATGATGGGATGGGTAGACAGACCTAATAGATCCATAAAAACTTCTAGGAAATTATTAACTGGTGTTTGTATGACCCAATAACCTATTAGGAGACTTGAACCTGGTTGAAGATCAAATGGACCGATTGGTGGTCCAGCACAACAATTACACAGGCAATGAAGCCTTCTGTGGGTTCTGTGGGTTAATGCATCTCCAAGAGTTATGGGACCACAGTAACAGTCACACCGACTCCATGTCCTGGCTTGGCTGGATTTACAGCCTAACTACTTCACTCATGAACATGACATGTGGCAAGAAACCTAGTACTGATATGATTAATATGAATGGACCATAAAATGGACCTTATTTAAATGATCTCCCCTTAGACATCATACATAGGTCCAATAGCAACTTACTGTGATGGCATATCCTGATCCAAGAACCCCCCAAAAACAAGTCTGGCTGGACAAAGCACATAGGAAACTGAATTTCGACTGGTGTGTAGTGAAATGTAGCCAATAACCCAAGACCACCAACAAAGCATAGCACATACCATCATCTGAAACATATTTAGCCTTGACCTCCGACTAGGCAACCACTCTATAGGATTTAACCCTAATCAAGAACCCTTGCCTTCACTACTAGGGACATTGGATAGTATAGTGATTAATGTTATGTAGCAACTAACCTAGTCTAGTTTTTTTGTAGCAATTTGGATAGGTTGTGCAGTGCAAAGGTGAGGTGATGTTTTTTAGAAGGGCCGGAACAGGTCTGGGGGTTCAGGGGCCGTTATGTCAGGGGTGACCAGATGGGGGTAGGGTGATGAGGATTCAGGAAGGTGTTGATGTCAGAGGGTTGAGTGATTCTGTTGGTATTAATGCAATTGATTATGGCATTAGTAATAAAAGCCTGTGATGGGTGGCTGGGGAAGGTTTCCATGTATGACTGTAGGCAGGTTAGTTGTATTCCTTTGTTTCTCTTGAGGAGGTTGATTCTCCTACAACCATTATCTAATATGTCTGTCCATCCAAATATATTGATTATCTAATATGTCCGTCCATCCAAATATGAAAAGGATACTTGGATTGATTGACAGATATGGTACGGGTGAACAAATACATTTTCTATGTCTATATGTCTTGTCTGTCCATTCAACAATAAACACCTATCTATGTCTATTCATGCTTCACTAATGTTGTATATGTTCATCTATCTTTTACTATATGTCAGTCAGTCAGTCATCTATGTGTTCGTCATCCCATATTTAACCTCAATCTCTATTTAATTTTTACAAACATTCTATATGTCTATCTGATGTTGGGTCATAGAAGTAGATAAAGCAGAGGCTGTCAGCAAATAGTGGAGACTGCCAAAGTGATGGTGAACAAAGTTGCTAGCTGAAAGCAACACAAGTCAGTGCCAACTTAACAAACCACCAATGATGTGCATAGCAAGGCCACCCACAGGGACCATCTACCAAGCATGGGTGACAACACCATGCACACCCAAATCCACCACATTGATATGGACAATTCAAAACATATCTGCAAGCATAGTAAGGCCAGCACAAATTGAAAGCTGAACAGCCATGGCAGACCAATTCAAATCATTCAATTGCACTATATATCATTTAGAGTAGTCAGTAGAATGCTCAAGATGGGTCACATACCTGTGCAACAATACTACAAAGCCAAGGACAGGAGATCACATGGCTTACAGGCAAGTGCCAGTGCCAATGGGCAGCAACTTAGCATATTAGGCAATTGTGTGAGTGCACTTTGACACATGACCTCGGACTATTGATTTTACACACTTGTTCCATGGATACTTTCATAGGTACCATTTATTTATCTACAAGCATTGTACCTAATCTGGTTTTGTGCTTGAGAGAGGGAGTGTTGGAGTTTTGGATCCATATTTAGTATTTAAATTCTGACTACCTAATCATTGGTACATCACAGCAGAGTGTGTTCTCTTTTGTTTAGTGACTATTGAGTATTCTACATCAATTTCATCAGATGGTTGGGGTTTGACTGTTGCAGGTGTGTTGGGTGTGGTATGGCTGTGGACTATCGGGTGACTGTGGGAATACTGAGATCCCGTGGCTGGGAGTGTAATTGCTGGTGATTCTATTATTTATCACTATTTGTCTCATGTAAGTACATTCATGACATGCCCCTCCTAGGAGGGAACTCCAAGTTATTGGATGGTTGCTACATGCATCATTTGCACTATTGGGTTATGGCAATAGTCTGCACCCATGGTAGCGGGTGTTGCAGGATGGTATTGCAACCCATACAGTGCAATGGTGTTGGGCTGGCTTTTAACCATTGTTGTCATGGCACCTTTCATTCCAACCTAGTTTTGGTGCACTCCTCTCCTAGGAAGGGCCGTCTGAGTCATTGAATGTGTGCCATGTGTCTTTCATGCTGTCTGGTTATGCTAGCAGTGTGCACCCATGGTAGTGGGTATTGCAGGACATCATAGTAACCCAAACAGTGCAATGCTGTTGGGGTGGGTGTTTGTTTGTAAATTGATTGATATAATTGATTCACACTCAGATTTGGCTGCCAAGCTGAGCTTTTCCTTGAAGAAGACTGGGTTAGTACATGTGTTGGGGGGGTCTACCTGTGGTCCATCAACAGATGTCAATTTTATTTCATCATTTCTTATTTAAATCGAGTTTAGGTTACATTGTCATTGTGGCAGGAGGATTGTAGTAGCTGCCCTGTCATCTTTGCTGTGTGGGATGTATTCATGCACCCCCTTACTGCATCATCATGGGTGGTTGGTAGGGACACCCTTCTATCTTCCTCATCCTTGTCCTCATAGTGCATGTGGTGGTGGTGTTGCACCATCTCACTATCCACTTTATTAGAGTTGTGGTTGGTGGGCAGGTGTCACTGTAATGGAAGCCTCCATGGCATCCTAGTGGTGGTTGGCCTTGTTGTCTGCACTGTGGTGATGGGAGTGCCATTAGATACCATTGCCCTCATCATCATCAGGGATGATGGGAGTTATGCTATTTGTGATTGTCATCATGATGGCAGTGGTGGTAGCAGATGTGCCATTCCACACTGTGACCCTCATTGTCAGGGTTCAGTGATGGTGGTTATTTTTGGTGACAATTAGAAGGGCTGTAACAGGTCTGGAGGTTTGGAGGCTGTTATATCAGGGGTGACCAGATGGGCATAGGGTGGCGAGGAAGATGTTGATGTCAGAGGGTTGAGTGATTCAATTGGTATTAACGCAATTGATTATGGCATCAGTAACAAGGGTCCATGATACAGCTGGGGGAGGTTTCCATGTATGACTATAGCCAAGTTAGTTCTATCACATTGTTTCTCAATGTGAGATTGAGAAGGTTGATTCCCCTATACCTATTATCTAATATGTTCATCCATCCAAATAAGTCTATCCATCCAAATATGGTTGTCCATCAATTATCTAATATGTCCGTCCATCCAAATATGGTTGTCTATCGATTATCTAATATGTCCGTCCATCCAAATATGGTTGTCCATCGATTATCTAATATGTCCGTCCATCCAAATATGGTTGTCCATCAATTATCTAATATGTCCATCCATCCAAATATATTCATCCATCCATTAATCTAATATGTTCATCCATTTCATTATCTAATATGTTTGTGTCTACATCTATGGATTACTTAAATTTTATATGTTCATCCAACCATTATTATGTGACTGTCCATCTATGTATATAATCTAAGTAATGCACAGATAGAGGTTGATAGATGTTGATCTTACCAACCCATTATTCATCTGTTTTGTCTGTCCATTCATTCTACCATCTATTTGACCCATTTTCTATCTTTATCTTGTCTGTGCCACCCAAAAATGAATAGACAATGAGATGAACATAAAAGGATACTTGGATAGACAGACAGATGACTATGTCTATATATCTTGTCTATCCATTCATACCATTATCAAACAATAGTACATTACTAACATTCTATGTCCCTATCTAATCTTTACTAAGTGTCCATCTGTCCGTCATTTAACTGTCCGTCATCCCATGTCCATCCATCCGTCATCTGCAAGGGTATAGATGTCGACTCATAAGAGTAGGTTAGGTTAATTTGTGAGTTACAGCCCAATTACAGATGGAAGCATCCATTGATGAAACCGTCAATTTCATCAGATGTTGACGTGAGAGAATTCTCACACTCGTGAGACGTTTGATGGCCGTTGCCTATATAACGTGGGAGAATTCACACGCAGCGGTGTCTTGGCATTAAAGACGTAACAAGGTACCGTTCCCATCTGCTATCCAGTTTAGACTTACCGTATTCGGCTTGGTCCGTGCACTACCGGCAAAGGTATTTAAAGTGTACGTTAAAGCACACCATATTTCACCAATAGAAGGTCTGATGAGTCAATCGACGAAATAGGTGCGGCTCGGGAGCTGACATTCCCAGCCTATTACCATCTATTGGGCCCTGATTCCCCTCACCACTACAACTATATCCCTCGCACTGCTCGCTTCGCTCGCAGTGCTCGGTCCCTGTAACTAGTGCTCATGTAGACCGAGCCCTATATCAACACATTCAGGCCTACATCTTGTCCGATCCCACAAATGTGCCGGAAGAAATGATCATTATTGACTCCAGAGCAACCTCGCACATGGTACCCCATTGAAGTTGGTTCTCAACGTACTCCATACTCTCTCCTGCACGATCGGTCCAATTCGGCAACAACTCCACTATTTGAGCAGTCGGAATAGGAACAGTCGTCCTCCGTTCAAACGTAAACAAACGTAACTATGAGATTTCTCTCAGCGACGTGTTACATGTACCGGAGTTTGTGCTATCACTGATCTCCGTTCCTAAACTGTCCAAAGTAGGACTCTAGCATATATGTTCCTGGTACTAAGCCCATGGCTATATTGTAAAGCATGCTCTGCAAATCCACACATCTACTCATTCTAAATGTAGTGAAAAGAAAGAGAAGGGGGTGCCCCCTTCCAGAAATATATACACCTCTGCAGCTTGTGCATGCCCATCTAGCTCCATCAAGGCTGATATACGTGCTTCCACAGGCCTGTTCATATAGTGGACAATGTGTATGCTCTGCATACATACCAACCCCATGCGCCCTCCTGAAATTTAGGTCTCCATAGCTCCAGTAGGACTTGCACCTCCACAGCTGGTTTGAGTCAATTCAGCTCCCCCTGCTTGATAACTCCACTGCAGTGAAGTTTGGATCTCCGCAGTTTGTGGGAGACCATTCCTCACTCCCCTGTCACCTAATCCAAGTGCTTCTGCAGGCCTGTTCACATATTGGAAAATGTTCCCTGGTTGAATGACACATATGTCTCTGCAAGCTTGGTGCTATATTAAACAGATATGTCTGCTGGCCCACCCATTGTTTGAAAATGTCCTGACACTTCTGAAATGAGTGGAAGCAGGCCCACCCATCACTACTAAGGTTTGTGTCTCCGGGTTCACCCATCTACCTGACACTTCTGGAATGAGCGGAAGCAGGCCCGCCTGTCACTACCAAGGTTTGCATCTCCAGGCCCACCCATCTATCTGATACTTCTGGAATGAGCAGAGGCAGGCCCACCTGTCACTACCAAGGTTTGTGTCTCAGGGCCTACCCATCTATCTGATACTTCTGGAATAAGAGGGGGTAGGCCCACCCATCACTACCAAGGTCTGCATCTCTGGGCCCACCCATCTATATGACACTTCTGAAATGAGTGGAGGCAGGCCCACCCATCACTACCAAGGTTTGCATCTCAGAGCCCACCCATCTATATGACACATCTGGAATAAGCAGAGGCAGGCCTACCTGTCACCACTAAGGTCTGCATCTCAGGGCCCACCCATCTTCCTGACACTTCTGCAATGAGCGGAGACAGGCCCACCTGTCACTACCAAGGCTTGAATTTTCAGGATCCCCCATATATCTGATGCTTCTCCAGTTAGCGGGGGTAGGTCCACTGGTTTCTGCCAAGGCTTGCATCTCCACAACCTGTATGGGCCCATTCAGATCCATCTGCCTGATGATTGCTGTACCTCAGATACATATGTTATAATAGACAATGTGCCCCACTTGACTTGTATGGGCCCATCCTATTAATTCTTGATCAGCATATATGTCTCCCCTGGCCTTGTGATTAAATTATACAGGTTGCTCTGTCTGCTCACCCATCTATTTGACATTTCTTTCTTAGGTGGAGTGCAAGCCATTATGAAGTTATACCTGCACATTTATTCCGCATCACCTGAGAGCATTTCATGTCTTCCCCTTCATGTGACTGGCACCAATAGCATATGCATGTCTGAGTCAGGAGACTCGGACACACAGAGCCTGGCGGGATCAACTCTGGGAGACCTCCCAAAGAAGGAATGGGAGAAGCATCAGTGTTGTTCAGAGGAGGAGCTGCCTGTCCGTCTGTCAGCATCATTCAAGATCGGGTCATTCTCTACCATCGAGTTCAAACAGTTCAATAAACTGCTCTCTATAATCTAATCTGATGACTGCCACTCCTCACCATCTTTAGCATGTTGTGGATGAAGACTATGACAAGGCATGGGGCATTTGGGTAGTTATTATATGGAATGCCCTGTGAGCCCACCCATCTTTTAGAGATGCATTTCATAGGTGGAAGCAGGCCAACTGCTTTCAATTAATATACGTGCCTCCACAGCTAGTTCAGGCCAATCCAGCTCTGCCTACCCCATCAAAGAGCTTCCACAGGCCTGTGCATGTAGTGGACAATGCTCCCCTCTCTGTATCCATTGTTCCAACCGATCCCCTCCCATTCACAACCCATGTCTTCACAGGCCCTGTGGTATTGCAAGGGGTGCTCTGCAGGCCCTCTCATATATTAGAAATGTATGTGATAGGTGGGGGCATATATCACTGCAGGCCCGCTGTAAAGATGATAAATGGGTAGGTGGTACCACTGTCATGTCCAGGGAGACCCTGTTGTAGGCAGAGGGGACCAGTAGAAAAAGGGTGGTGTGAGCTAGGCTCGTCCCAAGGGGTTCATATGTAGGTACTGTAGTGAGAAGGGGTAGCTAGACAACACCTAGCACAAAGAGAGGGTAATCTGATGTGAAAACCGGATTGAAATGAGCAGAGAACAACGAGTCCGGTCCAATGGAAACCGGATAGATGAAGACAGAGAGTACAAACGACAATGACAACAAGAGGAGAACAGACAACCAACAAAACCGAGAGTAAGAGGGAGATATTATTGCAATCGCACGGTACAAGGCTTTATAGTCCGGGTATTTCCCAGGACTTTCAAAGCAGGAAGATCTAAGAAAGAATACCTATCTACAGCCACAAATCCCAAGACAACCCACCAAAAACGAAGCAGAAGAGATATGTGTGGTTGGAACAACAAGATCTAAGAAGGCAAGAACCAATAACGAATGAAAAGAGATAGATGAAAAATGTCAGAACCGGTCCTCCTTGCTCCTGATTAGGGGTCAGGTGGTTGGAGATGTGGAGATGCAGAGGTGTAGAGGGGTGGGTCTTGGCACAGGACTTATGTGTTGCACCCTTGTGTAGGTTCAGGACCCTTTAGGAGTGGAGTTCAGGAGTTAGGAGTTAGGAGATGGGGAGTTCAGGAGTTAAGGAGTTAGGAACACAGGAGGTGTTCTAGTTGATATTCTGACTAAAGTACAACACTGTACACTACAGAATATTTATACTACAGAGATACATAGGATTTACTATGGATTGATAATACGGAACGTTCAATGACTAAAATACTGAGTAAGACAGAGGAACAAGTAAACAAGAGCCAGAGCTGTGCACCAGGTATACAGATGACCGGAGTGGTGTGCAGTTTTGTTACATAAGCGAATCTATACTAAATGAGATGATGTCACATGGTCTGGAAGTCAGGCGGTGTGCATCTGAGGAGATCACACCGGAGATGGTCTGGAGTTGGACCGGAGTTGACTGGAGTTGGATGGCATATGACAACTAACTGGATACCAACAATCCGAACCGGACTCAACTTGGATCGACACGGATGGACATGGGACATGATGGAGGTCTTGAACGACAGATGGACGATACCTAGAATACCTGTAGAATGTGCCCTACAAACATAGAGAGCTGAGGGCTCCTACATATGCAGGGTACTTGAACTCTGACTGTCCACAGTCAGTCATGTGACTTGGTTAGGTGCGGACCTTGAAAACACGAACAATGGACGCGTTTGACACTTAAGACGCGTCCATCGTTCCACATCCACTTCAACTTTTCCCCACTCTTCTTTTCTTATCTCTCCACCATGTTGACAAACCCTTCCACCATTGACAACCTCCTTCAATATGGAAACCCTTTCAACAACCCAATGCCCATTACTGTCGCCACCACCAACCTTCAAGCTGCATGCGAGAAGGTCTGGGAGCTCGCTGACTGCATACCCAACGACAAGGAAGGTTTGGAGGAGGATCAGGACACATGGATAGGACAGTGGGACTCCGCACTGGTATGTGATTTGACTGTCTTAGACGACCTTTTACTGACTTCTTGTTTAGGAACAACTCCAGCATTGTCTCGAAGCAGCTGGTGGTCAGGGTCTGGAAAGAAGAATCGACCCCCAGACTACCATGGCGATGCGAAACAGCAACGACCTCTATAAAAAGTGGGCCGCCTTGCTGAAGGACTGGGAACAACGTGAATGGGAAGAAGCACTGAAGGACACGGGGATCCAGGTGATGGTAGCCAGCAACTTGCTGTGCTATATACCATCGAACAAGGGTCCGTTGCTAGAGAGCAACAGCAAGGACAAGGACGAGGACAGGGATGGGGAGCTGACTCCACCAGCGATGGGTCTGGCTGAGGCGAGCAGAACGGGTAGACCAGTGCAGTCTACAAGGAACAAGGTATGTCATGAAAGTTATAGAATATGGTGTCAAATTATCTAAATAGGGGCAGCAATGCCCAACTCAGAATATGCCACAAGTACTGAGCACAACTAAGTATTCACCTAAATAGGGGCAGCAATGCCCAACTAAGGTAAAGTAAATACAAGGTACTAAGAGTCAAGTAGTGTCTCACCTCAGAATATGCCACAAGTACTGAGCACAACTGAGGTGAGACAAAGAAGTCAGAAGGCTTAAATAGTGGTGAGGATACGTGCTCGCTAAACTCTGGAAAAGTCCAGAATGGGATAGGCAAAACTAGGCGTGCTGCTTCGGGAAATAACAAAGAGTGCAGCAGCGCGTGTTCAGAGGGAGTAGGAGCGCCACCAAGTGATCAACATGAGGTATGACTATACTATAAGAGATATAAGTAAGTCCGAAAGAGGTAGGATGAAAAACAAGCGAAAGACGACTGGAGTTGGTCTTTGTGCAAACTCTGGAGTTGTCTGGAGTTATACTTTGACATATGGCTTGGTTCTGATTGTGGTGATAGCATGCATGTCCAGTCATAGATGACGATGAAGACAAAGAGGCACCCCCTCCGGCAAAGAAGACGGCGACCGTGCCCATAGCAAGCACAAGCCTAATCCCATGTGGTCAGTGTGTGAAGAGGCAGGTGACATGCTCTGGACTCCCTGGCCAGGTCTGTGATCTGTGCGCGAAGCAGAAGATGAAGTGCGATTGGTTGAAGGGACGAGGGAAGGCCGGTAAGAAGACTGAAGAGGTCGTTGTCATGGATAAGGGGAAGGCACCAGGTACATGTATGCGCAGGGTACTTGAATTTGAACTAACCTGGATTGACAGCTGCAGCACCATCCAGACAACAACGAGGGAAGCCGTTCTCAAATCCACTGAAGATGATCTTTGACACAGAAGGATCGGACACACTGGAGGACAAGCGGAAGGAGGATGATGAGGTAGTAGAGATTGTGACGAAGAAACCAGATGGTCCCAAGCGTGGACAACCATCAACTGAAGACCGGGTCAAAGTGGCACTCAACGTCCTCAAGAGCAAGGTGATCACTTCTCAAGCTACATTGAAGAAGAAGATGGCGGAATTGGAGAAGTTGTTGATGGAATTGGGAGGGCAGATGGAGGAGATTGACGAGATCTGGAAGGCCATGCGCGCGCACAAGTAGTCTGTCATAGATAGTTCTTTTTGTATTTTCAGTAATCAAGTCCATCACGTCCGAGTGTCCATGTCTGAGTCCATGTGATCCCTAAGTATGAAGAAGAAGAAATTGAGCAAAAGAAAAGAAGGGAAATGAAAGGAACTTGACTTTTCTTCTTCATTCAACTTCTAGACATCTACACCTACTTGGATACCAAGAGTCCAAAACCGGATTCAAACGGATAGCAAGAAAGTCAGTCCAGATCAAATGTGCATTTGTTTAACGACACGTTTGAAATCAAAATCTAAGTAATGAGTCCATGTTCAAATCAGATGAGAGATAAAGAGACGACTGTCCTATTTGTAGAAGTGTTCAATGTTTTTTGTGTTTTGTGTTTTTATAACTGTTTGGATATTATGATTGATAAGACACCAGACTAAACCCAGGATGGAACAGAGGACTCCGGATGAAAACCAGGATGGAATACTAAATGTAAATTGACTTTTTGTTTTTGTTTTTGCGAGCTAGTCATATGAGACTGCCCCATTGTTTTCCTCAACTTCATACTCCCCATCTTCCTCAGCTTTGAACTCATCAAGTTTGAGATCGTTTAACCCAGTCAAATCTGTAACTGGAATCAACAGCTGCGCCCTCAGATGGTATGGAAGGAGATGAAACGCTGTGTAATGCAACTTGGAGATTGCGCTGTCCAACTCAGCTAGCAGATACAATGCTCCAGTAGTTCTACGAAGGACCACCATCAGACCGAGATAGTGTGGCTTCGTCTTTCGGTTCAACTCCTTTTCAATCTGAGTGTTCTGGACTAAAATGAGGTCACCCGGATCAAATGCTTGTTCCTGGATATGATTTTTGAAGTGCGCCTCAAGTGTTTGTGTCAAAGTATAACTCCAGACATCTCCAGAGTTCACATAGAGACCAACTCCGGTTGTCTTTCACTCATTTTTCATCCTACCTCTTTCAGACTTACTTATACCTCTTATAGTATAGTTATACCTCATGTCAATTGCTTGGTGGCACTCCTACTCCCTCCGAACACATGCTGCTGCGCCCTTTGTTATCTCCCAAAGCAGCGCACCTAGTTTCACCTATCCCATTTTGGACCTTTCTGGAGTTTAGCGAGTGTGTATCCTCGTCACTATTTAACCCTTCCGACTTCTTCATCTCACCTCAGTTGTGCTCAGTACTTGTAGCGCATTCTGAGGTGAGACACTGCTCCATTCTTAGTACCCTGTATTTACTTTACCTTAGTTGGGCATTGCTGCCCCTATTTAGTACTTCAACAGTTTGATAGATGCAAACTGAGATTGTCGAACACGTTTGCACATGGAGTCTCGATTTCAGGATCGTAATATGCTCTGCCCAGAAAACAGAGTGAGCTGTGAGAGGCCAGTGAACCTCTCCTCCTAGGGTACTTTTAACGATGGACTCCCAGACATTGAAGTGACGCCGTTCAACCACACCGTTAGCTTGCGAGTTGTAGGGGGAGATCTGGATGTGCTGGATACCATACCGAGTGGATAAGATATCCAACACCTGTACGAATGGGGAACTGTTGTTAGTAACAATTTGGGCAACTGCAACCCAATGACAGAGGATGTCCTCAAAGATAAAGGATGCAATGGCAGATGCATTCTTAGAACATAGCATCCGCCATTCCAGATATGCTGTGAGGGCAAAACGAGCTTGGACGATGAAGCGATAGCCCCAGAATGAGGCATCACCATGGTGTCGATGTGGACCTTGTGAAACAGTCCACCAATGACTGGAACAGTCGAAGGAATGTGGAGTTTTTGGGTTTGGTGAATTTGACACTTGTGACAGGTCTGGATGTACCACTTGACGTTGTCCACCAACATGGGCCACCAGAACCAGATGAGCAGACATGACCGGACTGAGAAGACACCTTTGTGTCCGAGGTCATCATGCGCCTCCTTAATGAGTCTGTAACGACGTTCAACAGGTGGGACGAGCTGATGATGGCCATACAGTTCACAATGGTACAGAGATCCATGGAGGACAAAGAAACAGGTGGCAGAGTTAACGAAGGAAGTGAAGTCGGCGTCATTGAGGTCAGGTGGGCGGTTATAAGTGTCGAGGAACTGGCGAATATGGATGAGACGATCTTCTTTGGTGAGTGCTTTCAGAGAGCAAGGAATGACCAGATTAGAATCCAAGTCCAGATCAGCATTGAAGAAGACAGATAGGACAGGAGGGGAGTGCAGTTGTCTGGAGAGGTGAGCAACATTCGAAAGGGAACAGACACAATCATTGAGCAGGTGTGTAGAGAAAGAGTACACGTCATCCAACCAATCCTCAAAATCATCATCATCAATCAGATCATCATCAGAAGGAGGATGACGTGAGAGTCCATCTGCACCAGTATGATGGGTAGCAGGGACATGGAGGAGACAAAAGGTGAACAAAAGGATACCTGTGATCCAACAATTGATCGTTGTGTTTGGCTGCAGATCTGGATTGTTGATCATGCCCTTGACATATTTGGCATCCATTTCGACTGTGAAGTTAGCAATCCCAAATATGAAAATACAGACTGATCGGAGTGCTCAGAAGAGTCCGTATAGCTTGAGCTTTGCCTGAGAATAGTGACTCTCAACCTCGTTAAGGCTCATGGAACCAAAACGATTGGGATAGCATTTCCCATCATCTCCTTCCTGTGATAAGATATACCTGACTGCGATGATCAAGGTATTGACTGTGAGGATAACTCATGTCCGGATTCGTAATCCAGGTGACACAAAGCTGGAGAATGACAGATAGCGTCCTTCAGACATGAAAATACAAGCTGCTGCTCCTTGCCCCACTCAAAAGGAGTGCCCTTCCATGTCAAATTGACCAAAGGACGAGCAATTGTTGCAAAATTTCGAATGAAAATGCGAAGAACGCCGCACACACCTAGGAATCTGCATACTTGAGTAAGGTTCTGGCACTCGGGCCAGTCGCAGATCTTTTGGACCTTGTTCTCGTGTGGGATATGACCCTCGAAGGTACACTTGTGTCCGACGATAGTCGCATCCGGTGCAGCAAGGACAAACTTTTTGGTGGAGACAGTCACACCAATGTTTTGTAAATGTTGAAGAATACAATGTATGACCAGGAGATGCTTCCAGATGAAGTGACAAATACCTGGATTGTCCAGAATGGTCTGATAGGACCTGTCCAGATTCTGATAATGATTAGTGACAGACTTAACAGAAAGATCGTCGATGAAAGGATAGGTATGACGAGGAATCTCATCCTGAAGGACAAACGACATGTCCACTTGATAGATTTGGACAGCATTTGTATACCCCATGGGCACAATAGTGAGACGATGCGGACCCATAGGACTATTGAAGGTGGTGAGATCATGAGACTCTGGATGAAGAGGGTGTTGGCCATATCCAGCAAACAAGTCCATCATTCTGTATACAGCATATCCAGCAAAGGACTCGGTGAAATGTTCAATGAAGGGAGGGGTGGATGAATCTCGGATTGTGACAGCATTAAGGGGTTGGAAGTCGTGTACGAGGTGAAGGGTCTTGCCGTCCTGCTTAAGTATGCAGAACCAGTGTGAGTGATAGGCAGTAGTGGATGGTTCATATACTCCAGAGGCAATCTGGTTCTTGATGATTTGAATGGCTTTGTTCCACATGCCAGGAGGGATGGGTATGTTACAAAGGACCCAAGGAGTATGGGGGACGGTAGGAATTTTGACAGGAGGGAAATAATGTTTGTTGAGATGACCACGCTCAGTGGGAACCCAAGTGAACACCATTTCATGATCATGGATTAACCAACAAAGGAGCTTGACTTTGTCAGGCCAGAGCCAATTTACAGGGTCGAGATCTAGTTTGTCAGCACGTTCTTGTGTAAAACAAAGTCCAGGAACAAAATTGGGAGGACGAGAAGGTAAAGGTTTTAGTCTGGAAAGTGGATTGTCCAGAAGAGACTGGGTAATCCGGAACTCTTCATTGATAGGAGCAATAACAGATCGAACTTTTTTAGCAACTGGCTTGTAAACCAGAGAATGAGAATCAAGATTGTACAAATAAACAGATACAAGAGCAGATAAAGCGTCCAGACTGAAGACGGACTGACTCAAGGACAAGAAAGGATAGTCCGGAGAAGAAGGAATAGGTCCAATAGAAAGCGGCAGAAGACAAAGACGCAAAGTTGAAACAAACAAGGACGAGACACAAGATTGCGAATATGAATGCGGATTGTCAAATGAAATGGATTTGTTACTGGACTCTCCCCAACTAAGAAGTGGATCATCGATGTTACAATCTTTTTCCTTTCACTCTTCATCTTTGTACACTTCACTCATCTCTTCTCACTAGTCTCTTCTCTTCTCGTCATCAATGATGACTTCCTCTTGAGATCATCAACACTTCCTTCGAATGATGACTCTAGTCTTTATCTCTCAGGCTTACGTTCTCCCCTGAGTAGTGTCCTAAACTATCGTCTCGTCCTCTCACCTTTCGCCTTCCAATGACTTCCTCATGTTGTCATTTCCTTTCCAAGGTAGATGACTCGACTCTATAGTTCCTTCTTTTGTCTCGTCTTATCTTGCTCTCTTATTGGACAATTAGCTCCGCAGCTGTCTCTCTCACAATGGCGATGTCTCTCCTTGTTCCATAGTATTCCATAGCATTCCATTCTCTCACGACTGGAACTGTTAAATACCCAATCGCCTGTACAATAATTCCTCACACTGATTCTACCTGGTCAACCTGGTCTGCCTCCTTCCATCCCTCAATTCCTCATTGGCTGTCGGTGTCCTGAGACAATCCTCAGTTCAAGGTAGCAACTCCGGCTCCTGGCTATTCCCAGTAGCTCATCACTCGTCACTCTGGCTTCTGGCTCATCCCCAGTCGCTCGATTCTAGCTTGCTAGTCAGGATGCTGTTGACCTCCTCATGAGAGTCCGCCCCGCCTGGGCTAGTCTTATCATGGTTCTCATCCTGATCCCATTCATGTACATTGTACGTAGAATACCCTTGGTCCTTAGTTAGATCAGTACAAGTACCAACCGTGTAACACGTTATACGATGTATCAATCTTTCGTCCTCAAGCAATTCTTGAGTCCTCTGAGTGTCCCACATCACCATTGGCTCCTAGAAGCAACCTTCATCCTCAGTCTACGATCTCTACCATATTCTTCATCTCTGATCCCAGTCAACATCTTTTGTCCTCTGATTACGGTTCTTATCGTAACCTTCATCCTCATCCTTGAACTCTGAATCTCTTTGTCTCTGCTGTACGACTTATGTCGTCGTCCTTCATCCACGATTCATTGGTTTGTACTCAACTAGCTAGAAGAGACGCTGTGGTACCTCTTCGTGAGCGTCTGCCTCTTTGGAGTTGAGTCAAACGTCCCTTGTGGTACGTTTAGTGTTACAATCGATGCCTAAAAACCCATCTCAAGCACGGATTGGTGACTGCTACACTGTTTCTTTTCGCAACAATGAGGGCATTCTTCAGACCAAAGACGAGTGGGCAAGATATACTGTTTCCCAGTATTTGGATCACGAAATGTGATAGTCTGTGAACCGTCAGGGAAATCCTCGGTGTTAGCGCTCATTAGACAATGGAAAGGTCGACCAAGTAAAAGATCAAAGTTGGAACGTCTCAACACCTGAACTTGTAACTTGACTTCACCTTGACTGAAGTCAAGTCTAAGGTTCTCGAGTACATCCACAGTGGTGTCAACACTTGTATTTGCTGAAGACATGCGCATGACGTGGTCCGACCAGATTGGTAAACCAAGGTCCTCCCAGATTTGCTTTGGCATAGCAACGATCTCAGACCCGAAATCCAAAACACACATGCTGGTATGACCGGTACTTCCAATCCTAGCCTCAATGGCTCGAAGAGGAAGGTTGTGGTGCATGACGATGAGTCCGTCATTATTCCAGAGAATCCAGTCAGTGAACTCCTTGAGGGATGGTGCGGGGTCTCAACCAGCAAGCTCGTTGACATGAGTGAAGTGAGTTGAGTTCAAAGTGGTGGATATGCGTTTTACTGTGGTGAGGTCTTGGAACTGCTTCTGAAACTCTGGAGTGACTGCGAAGAGGTCCTTGACTTGGACAGGGACACTAGTGTCTAATACGTGCTCAAGGACTCATTTGGGAGCAGAATTGTCTTCGAGAGGAAACAAGTACTTAGATTTTGATCAGGATTTGGATTTGAAGATGAAGGTAGAGGTGGTGATGGTGATAGTGATAGTGTGGGTAAGGGTGAAGATGAAGGAACCTGCTCATCAGCATCTGTATGTCTTGCATGATCTTGCTCATATTGTTCTGCTGAATTTTGGTTGTATTCTTTAAAAGCCTGTGAAAGCATATGTTGCACTTATTCAATAGCAAGATGCTCTTGTTGTTCATACTGCTCTTGTTGTAGCTGTACAGCTTGTTGTTGCTCCTCATGAAGTCTTTGATGTTCTAGCTGTTGTTGACGTAACTGATGTAGCTGTTGCTGTTGAAGCTCTAATGCTCTGTGATGCTCCATCTCCTGTCTTTGCCATAGCTCTTGTTGCAATTGCATGAGACGTAGTTGCCCTTGTGCCTGCCACTGCTGCTGTTGTAATTGAAGCATCTCTCTCTCTTGTTAAGCAAGAAGTAGTCTTTGATTTTCCAAATGATTTGGAAAGTTCATTACTGTTTGTGAGGGATGTGATGGGCCAGCCTGAGCATTAGATTGATTGCATCATTGATGTTGCCTCTCGTGAGAATGGGTGAACCCTTCCAAGAGGCAAGCATTATAATCAACTCGAGGAGGAATTTGAGGTTGAATGGCAAGTGGTTGATATGGAGGATGTTGGTAGTTGGGCTGTGAAAAGTGTGGAGATGTCTGTTGAGCCTCTGGTTCAGATGGGGGTGGCATAGGAGGAGGTGGATGATATGCTCTATTCCAGTACATGCATTGCATATCATGATGTGCAATCTGATGGCGTGGTATACCAGGATATTGGTGAGTAGGTACAGGTGGATGGGCCTAGAATACACTTAAAAAAGACAGCTTTAAATGTGAACAGATTAACTCACAATCAAAGCAGGAGGAAGTGGATCAATAGGAACTTGTATAGGAGAGTGTGGATGGCGGCAGAAAGGTGGTGAGCCAAGGTCACACTACTAATGCTCAGCATGGTGAGCAGCATTCCAGGGATGCTGAGGAGAAGTTGGAGAGGATGACATGGCTAGAGTCTTCAATAAAAAGGTGTAGTAGATGAGTTCAGAGAAGTTTGAACATGTAAGATCTTCAGAAAAGCAGTCAAGGATGCACACAAATCCCTTCTCTTAGCCTGGCATGTCAACGTCTACTTAGGCGCAACCAGATTAAAAGTATGACAGGACTGAAGGCAAGATGCCTAAGACAAATTGCAAGAAGAGGAATAGGTAGAACACCTATTGCTCTCTATAAGCAACCACGTCTTTGTCCTGTAGTGCTATCAGAGGTCTCAGCCTGAGTAGGCTATGGCAACCAGCAGACACACAGAGTTGAATCTGTGAAGCTGGGTAGTAGAGACTTGATTGAAGGAACTGAATCTGGATGAGAATGACAACTGCAAAGTTGAACAGATGGTATTCCAGGCACTTCTTTCCAAACAGCAGGTTTTTGAGCTGACACACCAGAGGAAAGAGAAGATCAAGTGCCTAATCCAAGAGAGGCACTTTCACAGGGCACCTGTTGGCAAAAAAAGACCACACACACAAAGACTGTATCTGATCTGTTATGTGATCTTGGCAAATCACCATATATTCCATCATAGACTCACCCAAATAGCAGAGAAACAGCAATCTGATTGTATTTGTGCAGCAGAGTTGTGTTATAGCAGGAGGGGACAGGAAAAGCAAGAGGGCAGAGTGCTTGGGCAGCAGGAATGTCAAGCTGCGCTGCATTCTATACGCACGTTGTGGCTGTGCAGCTGTATAAGGGATCCCATGTGCATTTGCTGCTGCCAAGGAAGACAAGTGAGGGAGTCGAAATAAGCGTTGGGGTAATAAATTCACACAGTCACACGACACCGTTGTCCACTAAGTTTATAGATGTGATGTACAATGTCTATATGATGTGGTCAATTGCACTACGAACCACTACAAGACTACTGCTGAGAGACACCACATTGACATTGCATTGCAGTTTCACTCAACAGATAAGAAAAGTAGATTTTGTCAGCAAAAATCTGAAAACGTATGTATGGTCACATGTCACATGACTCTGTCATAACCAGTTTTCACTGGGATTGAATGTTGCATGGGAGGATGGAGGAGAGAGTGAAAGTGGAGATGTAGTGAATGGATGGAAACAGCCACTATAGTGTGTACAGAATAGGAAGTGTCTGTGAAAGCGACAGAGTGAATAGATAGGTGTGTGGAGTGATGTCTACAGTCAAAAAGCGGGTTTTCAGAATATATAAAAATGGAGTAGGTAAGATGATGAGATGGCAAGTTTCTGTGGAATGATATAAGACGAGCCACAAGAATTAATAAGTTCACAAGGAGATTTAGAGCGATTTAGAGGTAATATTATAGATAAAATTGAGTAATGTCCAGAGACGATAGGGCGAAGAATATGAAAGGAAAGTAAGTATGAAGAAGAAGATGGAAGAGAGGAAGGGAAAGGAGAGGAAGAAAGGAGAGAGGAGAAGTGGAAAGAAGCGGAAGAGAATGATGTAAGGAGTGTGAGAAAAAGAAGGAAGTGTTGTGTGTGCAAACAAAGAGTAAATAACACGTTTACGGATGATTTTCACTGTTCACTGAGCCATCAACACAATTTCAGCCTTACTTCGAGACGCAATGGAAAACATGTAAGTTAATAATAGATGAGGTATTTGGAGCTGATGGAGGTATGGATCAACAGAGACATGGAAGCGTATATCGTTGGGGAGCTACCCGCAAGCATGCAAAGTGACGATGGGATGCGGCAAGAGGACGTTGAGCGGATTATAGGGCAGGACCACCTAGCGAATATGGCGTATGTGCGCGGATTCCATAATGTCAAATTGAAGGCGACATCACTGTCGAAACTCTGGGAGGATTACGAACGTGGACGGGAGCGGACGGCTATCCAGCGGCTTCAAACGCGGCACTATGTTGAGATAGATGGAGAACTGAAGTATGGGAAGGACGACGCGGAGATAGCATGGGGAGCTCGAGAGCATTACCTTGACTATTTCCTTCTTGTTCCGTGGAAGAAGGGACTTGAAGTACTTCTTCCTACGAGTCGAGGGGATCCAGGGTATGTGTTCCGACTTGATTTACAGCGACCACGGAAGGAATGGCGAGTGCGGTATGGGGATCTTGAGTTCGATCCTACAGGGCGAATGCTGTATATTGGAACGTACCAGCAGGAAGAGATCTGGCTTGCAATGGTACCTCGAACGTTTACGCACGAGGATGTTATTGACGAGGACTATGCGATGGACGATGTGCAAGCCCGAGGAGCGCGACTTGAAGGGACGAGCACGCGACTTAGTGATGAACACTACGGGATGGTTGTTCTGTTCCTTGGGCATCTTCTTAGTCGACAGCGATATGGGACGATAACAGTTGGGGAAGCGTATCCTGTTGACTTGAGTGTTTCGAACGTGAAGGTTGTTACGAATTTGATGTGAGTGTTCTTATCATGATTTTTGAATAAACGCGCATATCCGCATAGTGCGGGTGTGCGTGATATTTCCAACTGTTGAGACAGATGGTCGAATTGTTCTTTCTGTTTGTGATTTAGCGCAGATCCGCATAGTGCAGGTTTGCGTGATATTTTATATTTTATATATTGTGCTTATATCCCGATTACAGATCTGAGCGAGGAGATGGACGTGTTCATGAACTACGTCTTATTGATGTGGAGAGACTGCATGAAGGCATTGTTGATGAATGGGACGCATGGGTTGAAGCGTCTGTGGCTAGTGGGAAGGAGCCATGGACGAGCGATGACTTCCTGAAGGAGAACGTGCCGATTGGGATCTCGGTGCGGTATGGGCAAAACCAGCAAGTATGTCGAACTGGAGAAGCGAATGTGAGAGAAGAAGCGAGACACTGGAATCGGAATCATGACTATCTGAACATGCGATCTATGACGATTGCGATAGCGACGCACATTCAGTAAGTGATGAGCATGCACGATAAAGAAAAGATGATAAATTTG
>JBBPTV010000194.1:0-35391 GCA_038094275.1 Tubosaeta brunneosetosa | reverse complement strand
CCATGAGGACCATGAAGATAAGTTGGAGGGTGAGAAGGACCCAAATGATAGGAGTGACTTCGCCATATGCCGTGACAATAGCACTCATGATAGGGAATGTGAGTAACAACGGGTAGAACCAAAGGACAGTCCAGCAGAATAACTTTTTGGGCCCGACCCATTTTATAACGCGTGGTGCGAACAACGCTTGTACCACACCGTTCGCCATTCCAAACATCGCGAGATATGTGCCAATGATGTCTGGTGGATATCCTAGCCCCCCTATTTCGATTGGTGACGAGTAGAACAAGGGCAGAAAGACGAGTAAGGAGATTTCGACAAGTGACAGCGTTCCATAGTTTGAGATTGGTATCATCACGGAGGATGTTGTAAGGAGAGTCAACATCGGGATAGGGCGCTCGTTAGTCGTAGGTGTGTCATCAGCATCATTCTCTGTCGTAGGCACCTCCGAACGGATTTTCATGCCTGTTTTCGACGGCAATGTCTGAGGGTCCAGAATCCATGATTTCAAGGTAGTTCAAATCAATGCAAGAATGGCGTACCTCCTTCATAAACGCAGCACAGATAGTAAATATCAGTAATGTAGAGCACGCCGATACAAATGACGGGAGGAAATATGGGTAAGTCGCCCAAAATTCCCCACAGAAGACTCCCGGCCAACGTTCTTGGGGCTTCGCGAGCGCACCACCGAATAATGGGCTACAAGGGGTGTTGAGTATTCTAATGCCGACTACTGGACTACAGCGTACGCAATGGTCGTCCCTGCACAAAAAATAGCCGGTATGAAGGCAGAGGCGGAGGCAATATTGCTATGATCAGTGACATCACCAATCATGCTCTTCATCACCCCGATGTTGCCATTAAGCACGCCAGCAATACATCGACTAAACAACCACCATCAGGCAAACTTCGGATAACACATGAGCTGGCTCACCTAATGATGAGTGTGGGCAGGGTTCGCGATAAGCCAAATGCAAAATTTGATACACTAAGACCAAGTAAACCGAATAAAATGATGGGCCGGCGACCGACGACATCAGATATTTGACTCCATCTCCAAGTGGTCAGCGCCTGGGTAACAAAAAAGAGGGACTCCTGCGTAGAGGTGAGGCACGACATCACATCTGTGAAAATACTGGACTCACGATGACACCTGCATAATAACCAATTTTGCGGTCATCTCCTCCCGTAACGCCGAGCTCGCCGATGAGCTTTTGAGACCCAAACAGGTCAGAATGGGACCAAGCACATGTCAGATATACGGAGGCCCGAGAGAATCTGTCAACGCACCTGGTTGACAAACGGAAGGATGTATAAGGATGACAATGGCTCCGCAAACAGAGCCGTGAAAACAAGAGATAGTTGGCTCCACGGCAAAGGGGTCTGAGCTGATTTTTTCCGGAGAAGTGGGGTTTCTTCGTCAGATCGTGTCTCGTGGCTGGTCATGGAGTATTCGTGGTCTGATAGGAAACTCTCAATCTATGTAAGAGGCTCACGTAAATTGAACCAACTCTGACCTAAGCTTGAATCCACCTCCCATAAGGGGCATCCAAGAGGTTCAATTGCCTTCACGTGAAGCTCATAAATACTAACGATTAAAGAGAACCCCGCTCCAACATCAGACCTACACGGCGGTTAGAAGCTTACTGTGTTTCTCCCGGTGATCGGTTCTTTACAGTGCCTAGTGACCGTCGTCATGTAAATTGGTACCCTCAGTAAGTTGACCCTGGCTCGCTACTATTACTGCATCCCGTTCGTACACCGCTTTCCTCTGCCACATTTGTATCCGAGGTTGTCACTTTTCATGATCTATCTTCAATAGCGATCAGGCGGTGCGACGGACATTTCCAGTACTTGGCCAACTGACGTGTTCCGTGCCGATCCCTGCTTCAAGCTCTCTCACCATGATGTTCCATAGGTTCGTCTTAATAGATCTCCAGGTTGAGAGCGATTTCTCGGTAATAAAATAAATGACAGTATGTGGACGAAAGGTATGTGAGGACGGCTGTGGCAGGCTCATGTCATGCTCATCAAGAATTTAGTTGGGTGTCCTGACAACAGATTAAAGTGCGTGTATCGGTGGCTGCTCCGTACAGCATCCGAAGGCACTTGAACGGGCATGCCATCGTGTTTGCTCGCTGATAATTGAATGATTTGCTTGCAGGGACTGGAAGACGCATCCACACGGAACTTGTTGGTATCGCGTTGCTGGGATATCGTGTGCTGTCCGATGCTGGCAAGTCGTCCATCACTTTGTGGGTACGATATCATTGAGCGGCAATTTAAGGAGGTTCGCGGTCTGCGATATGGGACAGCAACGTACACTGGCACTGCATGTGGTGAAGAATGTTTCTCTGTGGTAGGGTCATTATCACGACAAGAACAGGGCAAACAATACAATAGTAAATATAAGGTCTTCGGATTGTCAGACAGCAGCAGACGTGTAAGTTACAGTGATTGCATAACGAGCAAGTCGCATATTAATCCTCGTTGTGAGCTGTAGACGGGATATGGATGTCGGATGTCGGATATCCGCTTTCTTAATATTACACCGACTAACACTGCTTGTTCCGATGACCAGGGCATTGCAAACGCACGTGTCAGTCCGTCGGAGAGTCCCGCAAGATGTGCTACCACAGGTAAAGGTGTTAGTTAGGGTCTACGGGCATGAAGTCCACATGCGACTCATCATAGCCAGTTCGAAAAGCCATCAAATGGCCCAGCCCTAATCCGTTGCGGCCCGAATTGCAGTCACTTCATGAACCGCAAATAAGGTCGTACGTTAGGGACAATTGGCTCATTTGGCAGACCAGTTAGTGCCACCGTCGGAACTCTAATGCTACCGTCGGGACTTTTACAAGCACTGGTGCGTGAATGTCACTAAGGGATTGGTGCGGTGCAAACATTTCACTGTTGGCGAATTATTTTACTTGAACTTGAAGCGAAGGCGATGACTGCTGTGCTGGGCAAGTTCCACCGAGTTGAGCAACGTCGAGGCTCCTTCGCTCTCACCTTCATGCATCCAATACAGACAGAGCATCCTACGTCACCAATCGTTCGAAAAAAACACGTATGTGCATCATTGGTGCTTTACAAAGGAGTTGACCACGTTCGTTGTCTATTAAACCAGCCAAGCACAATCCACTTTAATCACCATTCAGGGTCGTCATAACCTAAGGGTTTGATACGCGCTATGTCGTTGCAGCATCTAAAGTCACCACCGAGCATCGTCCGTTGCTGGGCACAGATCCTGCACTGGCCAAGGCTATCATTTCGATCGGCACACTGTATGGATTACGGTAAGTAAGTGGCGCTAAATGATGGGTACGTAACTCCTCTAGCTGAGTCTGTTGCCAACTTACACAGCCAGATCTGGGCCCAGTTGACCATTCGTGAAGTATATAAGATGAGTCCGTTCAAGCAGAGTTACCATCCACAACAACTCGCAGGCTCTCCCATCAACTAGACGTCTCTCGGCTTATTCTTTTATATCTACTTCTATTAATTCTATCATAACTCATGGGTTCTGTTATTTCTTCTCTCCTCGCCCCTGTCAACGCCGCTCTCGGTTGGAAGACTTCTCGTTCAGACTCTGCTATCCCGGAGACACTCCTCGGCGTCTTCTCTCGTGCGGTCGAGCAATATCCTAATCACGAGCTGAGCTTCATTACCTCGTCTGCCCACGACTCCTCTATCCAAACAAAAACCTTCAGCCAGTTCTATCAGTATGCCCACTCTCTCGCCAAGGCCCTCCGTGCCTGGGGAAAGCCTACTGGCTCGGTCGTCGTCGTCTACCTCACCGAGCATGAGGAAAACATGGCCGCCGTCTGGTCATGTCTGCTTGCTGGCTACGTTCCTTGCCTGCAGCCCGCGCTCAGTGCTCAGCAAGCGCACAAGGAGGGTCACGTGAACCACATCAAGAACCTCTTTTCATCGGCGATCTGGTTGACGAGCGAGAGCGGGGCTGACCAGCTGCAATCGATATCCGGGCTCGACATCCACTTGTTCTCTGAGCTCAGGGCTTCTGCGGAGACCTTGGATACGGGCTTTGAAGTCCACCAACCCAAAGCGGATGACGAAGCCATTCTTTTCTTGACCTCTGGCTCGACTGGTTTCTCCAAGGCGGTCGTCCATACCCACCGCACCATCATCGCTGCGTGCCGCGCCAAGGGCCAAAGCTATGGTCTTACACCTGAATCCAAAATCATGAACTGTGAGTTTCATGATTTCGATTTCTGAGGCGCCTGTCACTCAACGATAAATTTTCAGGGGTCGGCTTCGACCACGTCGCTGGATCGCTAGAAATGCACATCACTCCACTCTTGTACGGCGCCTCACAGTTGCATGTTCATGCATCTGTCATCCTCTCGGATCCATTGAGATACCTTCGCTTGATCGAGGAAAAGGTTTGTGATACAGCATGCTCCGAGTCACATTCGCCTGATTATAGTTTGTTCCGAATAGTCCATCCAAGTCTCGTTCGCTCCCAACTTTTTGCTCGCTAAACTGACCCGCGACTTCGAGAAACGAACTGACCTCTTTGGTCGATTCAATCTTTCTTCCCTGAAGCGGGTCAACAGCGGCGGTGAAGCCGTCGTCAGCAGCACTGCTGTTGCCTTTACCCGGACTTTGAAAAACCTCGCGAAGAACGGGGATGCCTCGTTTGTAATTTCTGCCGGTTTTGGTATGACGGAGACTTGGTGAGTCCTGGCTGTGCATCGAGTCTACGATCTAACTCATAGCCACCCAGCGCTGGATGCATTTACGACCCTGTTGACGTGTTGGCTACGCCTCCTCCTTACGAGTTCTTGCAGCTCGGGACGCCCATTCCAGGATGTGAGATGCGCATTGTGGATCCCGCTGATGGTGTCACGCCTCGCCGTGACGGCGAAAGTGGAGAACTCCAGGTCCGGGGTCCGATGGTCTTCGTCCGCTATTACAACAACCCCGAGGCGACCGCCTCCAGCTTCATCGAGGGTGGTTGGTACCGTACCGGGGACGTCGGCATCATCGAAAATGGCAAGATGAGACTCAGCGGACGCATGAAGGACACTGTCATCGTCCACGGTGTCTCGTACGGTATCCCGGAACTAGAGACCCACCTGCAGAACGTGGGGGGCGTTACCCACTCATTCCTTGCCGCCGCACCCTACCGTGTCCCTGGCCAAGAAACCGAAGGCTTCGTCATTTTCTATGCTCCCACTTTCGATCTCAACGGCAAGGATGCACCCGCCAAGCTCTTCTCGACTCACCGGGCCCTCCGCGACATTTCTGTGAAATTGATCACTCTTCCACCCCAGCTCATCATTCCCATCCCCGCTGCTCAGATGGAGAAGACTACTCTCGGGAAACTCTCCAAGGCTCGTCTGGTTAGGCAATTCAAGCAAGGCGGACTTGCGAAGCACGTTGCACGTTCGGAGGAACTGTTGGACATCGCTCGCGGTGCCAGCTTCGTTGCCCCCTGCACGGAAACCGAGAAGACATTGGCTCGCATTTACGCCGATATCTTCAACCTGAGTGTTACCGAGATGTCCGCCGGGGACAACTTCTTCGAACTCGGTGGTACCTCCATCGATGTGATCAGGCTGAAGCGCGATGGAGAATCTGCATTCAACTTGCCAGAGATCCCCACGATTCAGATCCTCAAGCACCCCGTCCTCTCCAGCTTGGGAAAGTACATCGACTCTTTGGTTTCCAAGGATGCTACCACCGAGGAATACGACCCTATCGTCCCCCTTAACCTCACTGGTGACAAGACGCCCATATTCATGGTTCACCCCGGTGTCGGAGAAGTTCTCATTTTCGTGAACCTCGCCAAGTATTTCCACAACGAACGACCCTTCTATGCTTTCCGCGCTCGTGGATTCGAGCCTGGGCATCCCTTCTTTGGTTCGATGGATGAGATGGTTTCCTCCTATGCCGCAGCTGTCAGGCGTACTCAACCCCACGGTCCCTATGCGATCGCGGGCTACTCTTACGGAGGTGTCGTCGCCTTTGAGGTCGCGAAGCGCCTGGAGGCGATGGGCGAGGAAGTCAAGTTCACCGGTCTCATCAACATTCCCCCTCACATCGCCGACCGGATGCACGAGATTGACTGGACTGGGGGTATGCTCAACCTCGCGTACTTCCTTGGTCTCGTGAGCAAGCAAGATGCGAACGAGCTCGCACCCTCCTTGAGGCCTCTGACGCGCAAGGAACAGCTCGACGTCGTCTGGAAGCTTTCACCTCCTGAGCGCCTCGTTGAACTCCAGCTGACGCCTGAGAAGCTCGACCACTGGGTCGACATCGCAGGGTCGCTCATCCACTGTGGCAAGTCCTACGAGCCCAGTGGTTCAGTTTGTAAGTCGATTCTTCTTTGATCGTATACCGCGCTTGCTGACGTGTCCTCTTTTCATCTAGCGTCCGTGGACGTCTTTTATGCGATTCCTCTCAAGGGTACCAAGGAAGACTGGCTGAACAAGCAGCTCAAGCCTTGGGAAGGATTCAGCCGCGGCGAGCCCTCGTACACGGATGTTCCCGGACAGCATTACACTCTCATGGACTTCGACCACGTTCCTGGCTTCCAAAAGATCTTCCGTAGCCGCCTCGAGGCACGGGGCCTATAAACGATCGTGTCAGGAGTGCGAAGATTTTTATCTCTGGAAATTTTTATTGATGGTATAACACGCTCATTTTATGGGTGATGTCTCTAGGAGGCATCGTACACACGACTTATTATCTGCATTAAGAGAAGGACTATAAATAACAAAAGATTTATATTTACATATGTATTTCCAGTACCCAAGTAACAATCGATATTTAAACGTCTGTCAGTGGATGTGATGCGTGTGCACCGACTACCCACGTGAGTGAGTGAGCATCTCTTCCACCGCTGGTCTTGCTCGCGGAGAACTTGGGCCCTTCCCAGTCCAAGACATCCGAATCTGGGCGTGTTCCTCGCGCCGCATCAATCATTGATAATCACGCCACTAGCACTAGCCATAACTTTCATTTCATTGAGACACGCTAGACTACGAGCTATTCTTAATCTTGACAGGGTGGCCTAGTCATTAGCATGGTCAAGGTGGATGGTTCGGATGTGGAGTCTCCATCGCAGGTCCATCATGCCAGTGCCTTTAAATGACGGCCAATCATTCAATCATGAGTTCTCCGATGATACCAGATGCTCTTCCGCAAGGGCGATCTTCACAATCATAGATTAACTTGTCCTTACCGCTGATGCCGACACTAGTGTTCCTTGAAACTAGACTATAATGGTGATTCCAATTGTTTGATAAGAGATGATCTGAAAAGAGTCATAGAGCGCCACTTTGGATCAACCACCATGCTCTTGCACCTCCACCACCTCACCAAACCAATTGAAGAGATCTCGTCTGACTCTGGTCTCTCCGGGGCAGACGATGACAACGTCGCCGAAGGGTTTGCTCGCCTTGTTGAGAACACTCAAGCGTCTCACAGCGATGGGGACGTAGCACAAGGTATTCATGCACCAGCCCACGATCGCCACCCTCTCCTCCACAAGCTTGTACCTGAGCTCCAGCACCTCGCCGACAAGTATCATGTCGGCAACTATGTCATCGATAGAAAGACGGGCGAAAAGTTCTTTGAGAGCATGCCCATCTACGCTCGCCTGGGCATGCACCTCCTCTTCCGTGGCAAGGAGCAGGTCAAGTTGCTCGAGGGCAGTAAACGCGTAGAGGATCTCCTCCGCGAACAGAGCATCCGCGAAGGCCGGATCTACGACTCCCCCGACAGCGTCAAGAACATCCCCTCCTTTATCCGTACCTACAAGATCGAACTCGACGAGCTCCTCTACCCCGACGTCCAGCACTACGCCACCTTCAACGAATTCTTTTACCGCAAGCTCAAGCCCGATGCCAGGCCGGTCGAGTATGCAGAGGACCCCACTGGGGTCTGCTCTGCAGCAGACTGTCGGCTCGTCGTCTACCCCACCGTCAGCCTCGCATGCAAATTCTGGATCAAGGGCGACGAGTTCTCGGTCCCTGCTTTGTTGGATCTCGATCCGTCTGACCCGTTTTGCACCCCGTTTGAGGGTGGCTCGCTCGCCATCTTCCGTCTTGCGCCATCGGACTACCATCGCTTCCATTCGCCCGTCGATGCGACCCTGTCGCTGGGAAAGCCAAGAGACATCCCGGGGCAGTACTACACCGGTGAGCGCTCCGTCTCGTCCCTAAAAGATTCCTGATTGACCTCGTGTGGGTGCAGTGAACCCTCAGGCGGTCAATCAACCCAATCTGGACGTGTTCGTGCGCAACAAGCGTTCTGTGCTCTTCTTGCGCCATCTCGGCTCGGGAAAACCGATCGCCTTTGTCGCCATCGGGGCGTTGCTCGTTGGAAGCATCGCCTGGACCGCGGAGGTGAGTTTCCCCGCATCGCTCGCCCGTGCTGGCTTTGCTCATCGGCCCGTCAGGAGAACGCGCACGTGCGTCGTGGAGAGGAGCTCGGCTATTTCGCGTATGGCGGGAGCACTGTCGTGGCTATTTTCCCACGTGATTTTATCAATTTTGATGCGGACTTGGTCGAACACTCTGTGCCGCAATCTGGTGGCGCGCACGGACCCCGCGCCATCGAGACCCTCGTGAAGGTCGGATATTCCATTGGACATTGGAACAACAGTCGAGAGTGATTGGAGCGGGGGATCAGAAGGGGGTGAGATTGCATGGGTGCGTTGTACGATCTGAATACCGACGTTTTATAGTGCGCTATCTATCCGTGTATGTATCTAAGCTTTTGTTTTGCTTCTAACCAGCCGGGCTCGAGTTTGCTCTAATTATGTCCTCAAGGCCTACGACAAAGAGCACAAGAATATGACCACAAGCAAGAAAAAGAATAAAGCAGACAACGGAAACTCAACGAGTGACCTCTTCAGACAGACGGACAACGCTTCCACACTTGCCGCAATAGTACACCACAGCTTCTGCGTTCTCCCACCTCGCACGCAACTTGGTCACCATCCCGGCCCCCGCAGACGATGCGCGCTCCAATCCCTTTCCGTCTCTGCCCAGGCTCTCGTTCCCGGCGTCACTGAACCCAACTTGACATGCGTGTTCAATACACGCGCAAGCGTCGACCGGGGCAACTCGGGCACCAGCTGCCCATGAGACGACGGAGACCGAGACCGAGGCGGGTTGGACGACAGGGGACAAGGGCCGTGGGTCAACGGAACCGCGGTGGTTTGCGGGGCCGAGGAAAGTGGTTTAGCGTTTGCCCGAGGCGGCAGCAACGACGACAACGTCAGCGGTGGCGCCGTTGGGTGCGGGAGGACGAACACGCCGTCGAGGAACAGCGTTGGGGATGGGGACCTGACGCGGCTCGGTGGGCTCTTGGGGTCGGATGGGTTGGGATCGGGCGCGTTTGCGAGGGGCGCGCAAGACTTTACAGGCTCTGGGTTGTGCTCGGTGCAGGTGCGGGACGCGTCTTGTTCGCGTGCGGGGTGCTAGGAAGGGCGTTGGGAAGCTTGACGGTGTAAGTACCCTTGGGAACGTCAAAGGAGAACACCACTTGGAGACACGATCTTGAAACTATGAGAGTCCTGGCGTCTGCTCGGACGTACGGGTCGGACACGTAGACGGGACCGACGCCGCTGGTGATGGGATATTAGCGGCATTTGCTTGGCGCGGAGCAAAGGGCGTACTCGTCATGGTGGGTTCAAACATGTCGATTGAGAGTGATGCATGAAATCCCCTGCCGTCGCTGAATCTATGAATACCGAGACGCCAGCAAAATTTCTTCTCGGGATCAAATTTGAAGTCTGCATGGACCTTGGTTGCATTTGTTTCTTAAGCAGCGCCGAGAGAGTCACCAACAAACATATTTGTCGCAGGTTATAGTGCGCAGGAGGTGCAATGAAACGGCGTACGTAGGAGGTGAAACTTGGAGAGGTGCAAATTTCCCACGTACATTCACCAAGACCCTACACAACCACAGAAATTGTTCCTTGTCCCGGCCTATCCCAATCTCCTGTCAGTTCGTCCGCGTCTCATCTCTTGCGCAAACGCCTTCAGTTTGGATCTCAAAGTGGACGCCGCCTATGGGGTCGCATTGCTACAGGCCACGGTGCTGTACGACCGCATGTTTGCGAGTCAGCCTGTCTGAAACGTGATATTTCGCCCTCGAACGCGCCAAGTGCTTCTCGCCGACTGACTCGCCGCAGACTGAACGGCTCTGGGGGACGAAGTCGAGCCAGGCGAAACTGCCGCCCAAGCTCCCCCTCACAAGCTTCAGGTACGTCCTCCGATCCCCACTCTGCCTACAGGCGAGCAGGGAGCAGCCGGGATCAACGCACCCCTTGCGTCCACGTTGCTCTTCACCGCCGCCGGCCATCGATTAGGCGGTTGACCTTCGGATCTACGTTACACGGACGTACGCCGGTGCGCCGAACGACTGCGTCTTGCCGTCTCCTACGTGTGCATGGCTCACGCGTCCGGCGGATCCGACGATTTGACGCCCCAGTGGTTCACCCTTGGCATTGACCCCCCGCTGCCGCCCACTCTGCCCAGATGTGGGTAGATGATATGCATGTCTCCTGCGCGGCGATCGCTTCGTCAGGTGCGCAGATTTTGATCAAGGGAATGTAGTGATGACTGGCTTGGGGGCGTGGCGGACGAGATGCGTGGTTTGCCGCAATTGGCATGGTGTGCTACCCACTCAATCTTGAGCGGTAGACCGATAGCGTTGTGGACACTATAGAAATGTTGCCTGGTATATTTGATTCGCGTTGCATGTTCCACATACGCTTTCCTCTCCAATAGAACCAGCAAGTCTGCTTCAGAGCTTGATTGTGGGTGGGACACGTCCTCTCCGTGAAGCATCGAATGCACGGCAGTGTATGTGGTCACTTTTTGTCGAGAGAGTCACCGAGGCCGTCCTGAACTTCGAAGCCGCGAGGCCCGTGCAGATTGGCCGGTACTCTCAGCCTTGAGCAGCTAATGAAGTGTATGCTGGATTGGCTGTTGTCTATTGATGTGCCATGACTTCCTTCAGCTCGAGAGCATCCCTAGATGGGGTACACGTGGAATTCAGCCTGGACATGGTGTTGGGCATGGGTGACACACGCCGCGATATGCGCGATGCTTCACTCCCCCGCGCGATGCGCTTCACGACAGCCACTTGAAGCGGACGATGCCATCTCTTTTTTTGTTGCTCCAGTTCCCCGAGGATGGCAGTTAAATCCTCTTACGGATGGGTACTGTCTCTCTATTCAATCCCAAGTACTGTTCGTGGTGTCAATGCTATTCCAGGGGCAGAACTTGCGTCAAACCTCACATAATACAACCTGGTCACGCGGATTCCAGAGTTGGAAAACATGCATATGTGCAGACGGGGCTGCCACACCCCGCGTGACCTGTTTCATTTGCCATGAGAGATAGCTGAGATGGCAAAAGTGATCATGTTTTGTATTCTGGCGTACTCGATGCGAAACATACCGACAGCCGCAGCCAACTCCTGGAAGGGTTTTCTCCCCCGTCTGCCTCTCGTCGGTCTCATACCCTCTCAGCGTGGCAATAGTAGATTCGAAAATCGCTTGTCAACGAGGGCGGCGATGGGGGTGTCGGTTGTGGTCGTGGTCGTGGGGCAAGCCCGCCCGTGTCTTGCGCATTGCGCCAATTTATCTCTGCCGACTGGTAAGATGTCGGACGGGAAGAATGATATATGCCCATAATCCAGCCTTCGACAAGATTTCGTTTGTTGGGGCGTGTTGTGTCGGAGCAGTGCTTGCACTTCCAGCCCGCGACCAACCGTCGCATCCCAGCCTTTTCCCTCGTTCTGACCCATACTATGGAGTCCGACCTCAGAGGGAAGTTCGGACGATTCAGGATCCTCGTTATTGGCCGTGCCAACGCAGGCAAAACAACTATTCTCAAGAAAATTTGCGACTCCACGGAAGACCCAGAGATCTACAACGATCGAGGGGAAAAAGTGGGGCTTTGTTCGCGTTTCAGTCCCTCCGAGCACTAACAGTGTGTAATCAGGTTGATCGTGCACGGATCCGGGAATCTGACGAGGTAATGAGTCAGTTGTTGTCTTAAATCCGCTGCTCACGCTCAGTTGGTGTGCCCCAAGCGTGGATTGCATGAAATTACACATGAGCTGGTCTTCAAAAGCAACCCAGACTTTGTCTTTCACGACTCGTGTGGATTCGAGGCCGGTGGAATAGATGAATTCGAACAGATGAACACCTTTGTTGCTGAACGTGCAACAGCCACGTTCCTCAAGAAACGTATCCATGCTATATGGTAAGAGGACATAACAGCCCTCAAAGTACATTGAGAATAGTATTTCCCTGAACAGGTATTGCATTCCAATGGACCAAAACCACCGTGCTGTGGTAGCTGCAGAGGAAAAGTTTTTTGATGAGTGTGATACAGGAAATGGTGAAATTTATGTTACTGTGGGTTATACCTGAATGACATTTGGATTGCAGTGCCTGTTGTGGTTGTGTTTACAAAATGTGATGCACTGAGGGCCACAGCTATTGGGAAGCTGAAACCCAATGAGTTGGATTTACCACCTGAAGAAATGTTCCTGAAGATTAAGGAGTATGCAGAAGAGACAAAGAGAAGCAGTACTGCATGGGAAAGGCTGAGAGAAAAAAAGTATCCCCCAAAAGACTGTGTATACCTGGAAGGTCAAAGCTTATTATCCAATGTACAGTGTTGTACCCTGAATATTTTTACTTATAGACATGCATAAGTCTGACAATGGATGTGAAAGTCTCTTAGACAAAACAGCAGCAGCCTTGAATGAGGAAGCTTTGCAAGTGTTGCTGATAACCACCCAGAAATCAAACATACTACTCTGCATGAAGTACTCTGTAGAAAGGTAAACTAATATTTGCATTGGAATAATAGGATGTTGACATTTTTATAGAGCACTAGTGCCATGTGTTCTTGATTCATGGGACCATAGTTCTGCATTCAATAAGGAGAGACAAGAAGGACTGTTAAGGGAGATGGCATTATGGTTTCCACATAGAAATGTAAGTGGTTGTTCAATTGTCTAACTTCTGACACAAGATGTATATTGTATTTGCACTTATTCTACTTATAGGAGGTTTGTATAGCAGTAGAATTTGGATTTATGCTTATATGATTTCCTGTCTTGGATATATTCATAGTATGTAAGTGCATTGATTCTCATTAGTGAATTAAGATAAAAACTGATTACACACTTTCATCTTTAGAAAGTAAGTTAGCCAATTTTTATAGGAAGTTCAGGTTTAGACTACTCACATGCTTTTATTGATAGTGGGTAAGTGTTTCGTTTCTGATGAGGAAATTCAGATTGTAGCTGGTGCAATATTGCTTAATTCCATAGAGGGTAGGTGGTTTGATTCTAATGTGGAAGTATGGGTTAGTGCTCATTGGAGGTTGCCTTTCTCATTCATAGAAAGTAAGTGATCTGATTCTGAATGGGGAATTCAAATTGGTGGTCATCACTCTGTTTCTCTCTAATTCACAGGCAGTAAGTGGTCTGGGGGAATTCAAATTGGTGCTCATCACTCACTGTTTTTCTTTATAGGCAGTAAGTGGTCTGATTCTGATTAGGGAATTCTGATTGGTATCCATCACTCTCTGTTTCTCTCTCATTTATAGAAGGTGAGTGGTCTGATTCTGATGTGGGGAATTCAGATTGGTGCTCATCACTCTCTGTGTCTATCCCATTTATAGGGAGTAAGTGGTCTGGTTATGATGGGGGAAATCTGATTGGTGCTCATTATTCTCTGTTTTTCTCTCATTCATAGTGGGTAAGTGGTCTGATGCTGATGGAGGAATTCAGATTGGTGCTCATCACTCACTGTTTTTCTCTCATTCATAGGCAGTAAGTGGTCTGATTCTGATTAGGGAATTCTGATTGGTATTCATCACACTCTGTTTCTATCTCATTCATAGGTGGTAAGTGGTCTGATTCTGATTGAGGAACCTAGATTGTTGCTCATCACTCTCTGTTGCTCTCACATTCATAGTGGGCAAGTGGTCTTATTCAGATTGGGGAATTCAGATTGGTACTCATCACTCTCTGTTTCAACCTCATTCATAGGAGGTCAGTGGTCTCTGATCAAGGACAGATTGGTGCTCATCACTCTCCATTTCTCTCATTCATAGGAGGTGAGTGTTGTCTGATTTTGATTGAAGAATTTGGATTGATGTTTATAACTCTCTGTTTCTCTCTTATTTATAGGCAGTAAGTGGTCTGATTCTGATTGGGGAATTTAGATTGATGCTTATCACTCTTCATTTCTGTCATTTATAGGAGGTAAGTGGTCTGATTCTGATTGAGGAATTCTGGGTGGTGCTAATCACTCTCTGTTTCTATCTCACTCATAGAAGGTGAGTGGTTTGATTCTCATCAAAGAATGCAGATTGGTGCTCATTAATCTCTGTGTCTCTCATTCATAGAGAGTATGTGATCTGATTCTAATTGGAGAATTCAGATTGGTACTCATCACTCTCTGTTTCTCTCTCACTTGTAGGCAGTAAGTGGAAATTCAGACTGGTACTCATTACTGTCTGTTTCTCTCTCATTCATGAATGATAGGATGTAAGTGGTCTGATTCTGATTGGGGATTTCTGCTAAGTGCTCATCACTCTCTGTTTCTCTTTCACTTATAGAGAGTATGTGGTCTAATTCTGATTAGGGAATTAAGATTGGTGCTCATCACTCTGTTTCAATCTCATTCATAGACAGTAAGCAGTCTGATTCTGATTGAGGAATTCTGGTTGGTGCTCATCACTCACTGTTTCCCTCTCACTCTTAGGCAGTGAGTGGTCTGATTCTGATTAGGGAATTCTGATTGGTACTCATCACTCTCTGTTTCCCTCTCATTAATAGAGAGTATGTGGTCTGATTCTAATTGGGGAATTCTGGTTGATGCTTGTTTCTCTCTCATTTGTAGGCAGTAAGTGATCTGATTCTCATTGGGGAATTCAGATTTGTGCTCATCACTCACTGTTGCTCTCTCATTCATAGGAAGTGAGTAGTCTGGTTCTGATTGGAGATTTTAGATTGGTACTCATCATATTCTGTTCTAACCTTATTCATAGACAGTGGGTTGTCTAATTCTGATTGGGGAATTCTAATTGGTGCTCATCACTCCCTGTTTCTCTCTCATTCATAGAGAGTAAGTGGTCTGATTCTAATTGGGGAATTCTGAATGATGCTCATAATTCTCTGTTTCTCATTCATAGAAGGCAATTGGTTTGATTATGATTGGGGAATCCTGATTAATGCTCATCACTCTCTGTTTCTCTCTTATTTATAGGAGGTGAGTGGTTTGATTCAGATCAGAGAATTTACATTGGTGCTCATCACTCTCTATTTCCATCTCATTCATAGGCAGTAAGTGGTTGGATTCTAATTGAGGAATTCAGATTAGTGCTCATTATTCTCTGTTTCTATCTCATTTATAGACAGTAGGTGGTCTTATTCTCATTGGGGAATTCTGATTGGTGTTTGTGACTTTCTGTTTCTATCTCATTCATAGGTGGTAAGTGGTCTGGTTCTCACCAGGGAATTCAGATTGATGGTCATCACACTCTGTTTTTCTCTCATTCCTAGGAGGTGAGTGCTCTTATTCTGATTGGGGGATTCTGATTGGTGCTTATCACTCTCTATTTCACTCTCATTCATAGCATGTGAGCAGTCTGATTCTAATTGGGGAATTTAGATTAATGCTCATCACTCTCTGTTTCTGTCTTATTTATAGTGGGTAAGTGGTCTGATTCTAATTGGGGAATTCTGATTGGTGCTCATTACTCTCTATTCTATCTCATTCATAGACAGTAAGTGGTCTGATTCTAATTGGGGAATTCTGATTGATGCTCATTACTCTATTTCACTCTCATTAATGATAGAAAGTATGTGGTCTGACTAGGCCATTTTGATTGGTGCTCATCACTCTCTGTTTGTCTCTTATTCATAGGATGTGGGTGGTCTGATTCTGATTTGGGAATTCTGATTGGTGTTCATCACTCTCTGTGTCTCTCTTATTCATAGACAGTAAGTAATCTGATTCTAATTGGGGAATTCAGATTGGTGCTTATTACTCTCTCTTTCTCTCTCATTTATAGAAAGTATGCAGTCTGATTCTGATTGGGGAAACCTGATTGGTGCTCATTGCTCTGTCTTTCTATGACCCATAGGAAGTATGTGGTCTGATTCTGATTGGAGAATTCTGATTGCTGCTTATCACTCTCTGATTTTCTCTCATTTATAGAGAGTAAGTGGTCTAATTCTCATTGAGGAATTCTGATTGGTACTTATGACTCTCCATTTCTCTCTCATTCATAGGTAGTAAGTGGTCTGATTCTGATTGGAGCATTCAGATTTGTGCTCATCACTCTCTATTTCTCTCTCATTCACAGGCAGTGGGTGGTCTGATTCAGATTCAGGAATTATGATTGATGCTCACACTCTTTCTCTCTCATTAATAGAGAGTATGTAGTCTGATTCTGATTGTGCAATTCTGATTAGTGCTTATGATGCACTGTTTCTCTCTCATTCACAGGCAGTAAGTGGCTCAATTCTGATTTGGGAATTCAGATTCATACTCATCACACTCTGTTTCTCCCTCATTCATAGGCAGTAAGTCTGATTCTGATTGGAGAATTCTGATTGGTGCTCATCACTCTTTGTTTCTCTCTCACTCATAGAGAGTAAGTGGTCTGATCAGGGAATTCTAACTGGTTCTCATCACACTCTGTTTCGATCTGATTCATAGGAAGTGAGTAGTCTTATTCTGATTGGGGAATTCTGATGGGTGCTCATCATTCTCTGTTTCTCTCTAATTTATAGAGAGTAAGTGGTCTGATTCTGTTTAAGGAATTCAGATTAATGCTTACCACTCTCTGTTTCTCTCTCATTTATAGGCAGTGAGTGGTCTGATTCTGATTAGGGAATTCTGATTGCTGCTGATTACTCTCTGTTTCACTCTCATTTGTAGAGAGTATGTTGTCTGATTCTGAATGTGAAATTCTGATTGGTGCTCATTATCCTCTGTTTCTCTCTCATTCATAGGCAGTAAGTGGTATGATTCTGATTGGAGCATTCAGATTTGTGTTCATTACTTTCTATTTCACTCTCATTTATAGGAAGTAAGTAGTCTGGTTCTGATTAGAGAATTCAGATTGGCACTCATCACTTTCCATTTCTCTCCAATTTATAGGAGGTTAGTGGTCTGATTCTGATGGGGGAATTCTGATTGGTGCTTATTGCTCTCTGTTCCTCTCTTATTTCCAGTGGGTAAGTGGGCTGATTCTGATTGGTGAATTCTGATTGATGCTCATGACTCTCTGTTTCTATCTCATCCATAGGCAGTAAGTGGTCTGATTCTCACTAGGGAGTTCAGACTAGTGCTCATCACTCTCTGTTTTACTTCTATTCATAGAAAGTGATTCTAATTGGGGAATTCTGATTGGTGCTCATTACTCTCTATTTCTCTTCTATTCATAGGATGTGAGTGGTCTGATTCTGATTTGGGAATTCTGATTGGTGCTCATCACTTGCTCCTTTTACCTCATTTATAGGCGGTAAGTGGTCCAATTCTCATTGGGAAATCCAGATTGGTGCTTATCACACTCTGTTTTTCTCTCATCCATAGAAAGTATGTGGTCTAATTCTAATTGGAGAATTCTGATTGATGCTCATCACTCTTTGTTTCTCTATCATTTACAGGAAGTATGTGGTCTGATTCTAATTGGGGCATTCTGATTGTTGCTCATCACTCTATTTTTCTCTCATTCATAGAGAGTAAGTGTTCTGATTCTGATTTAGGAGTTAAGATTGGTGCTCATAACTCTGTTTCTCCCTCATCCATAGGCAGTAAGTGATCTAATTCTGATTGGGGAATTCATATTGGTACTCATCACTCTCTGTTTTTCTCTCATTCATAGGCAGTAAGCAGTCTGATTTTAATTGAAGAATTAAGATTGGTGCTCATAACTCTGTTCCTCCCTCATTAATAGAGAGTATGTGGTCTGATTCTAATTGGAGAATTTTAATCTGTACTCATGGCTCTCTGTTTCTCTCTCATTCATAGGCAGTCAGTGGTCTGATTAGGGAATTCAGATTGGTGCTCATCACTCACTGTTTTTCTCTCATTCATAGGCTGTAAGTGGTCTGATTTTCCTTGGGGAATTCTCATTGGTGCTCATTATGGTATTTCTCTCTCATTCATAGAGAGTATGTCTTCTGATTCTGATTGGAGAATTCTAATTGGTACTCATTACTTTCTGTTTCTCTCTAATTTATAGGAGGTGAGCAGCCTTATTCTGATGGAGGGTTTTAGACTGGTGCCTATCACTCACTGTTTTTCTCTCATTTGTAGAGAGTAGGTGGTCTGATTCAGACTGAGGAATTCAGATTGGTGCTTACCACTCTTTATTTTCATAGGCAGTAAGTGGTCTGGTTCTAATTTGTGATTTTGATTAGTGTTCATTGCACTGTGTTTCTTTCTCATTAATAGAGAGTATGTTGCCTGATTTTGATTGGGGAATTCTGATTGTGCTTATCATTATCTGTTTCTATGTTGTTTATAGGCAGTAAGTGGTCTGATTCTGATTGGGGAATTCAGATTGTTGTTTATCACTTTTCATTGTTCTCTCATTCATAGACAGTAAGTAGTCTGATTCTGTTTGAGGAAATCAGATTGGTGCTCATTACACTTTGTTTCTCTTTTATTTATAGGAGGTGAGTGGTCTGATTCTAATGGGAGAATTCTGACTGATACTCAGTACTCTCTGTTTCTCTTATTCATAGATAGTAAGTAGTCTGATTGTGATTGGGAAATTCAGATTCATGCTCATCACTCTCTGTTTATCTCTTGTTCATAGAGAGTATGTGGTCTGATTCTAACTGGAGAATTTAGATTTGTGCTTAATGCTTTCTGTTTCTCTCTCATTCACAGGAGGTAAGTTGCTAATTTTATAGGAATGAAATTTAATTTAACTTTTCCCCCCTTTTTTATAGTGGGTAGGCACTCTATTGCTTATTCAACATTGAAATATTGCTGATTTCTTATTCATAGAATGTATATGTCTTATTTGACATCAATCACAATACTAATACAATTTTATTTGTATTTACAGCAAGTAAGTATCTTTCTATTGTCTTTGTAAAGTCTATCATATCATGGACATTTAGTTTGTAAGTGCTTTCTTTTTATTTGAGTGTTTCCATTAAACCTCATTTCATTAAATTTTATACAGCAGGTATGATTTCAATCCTTCATCAACATTTTGCTTATTTATATTCAGAGTGTGAGTTTGTTTATTTTCCTTAATTTTTAAATTTACAATATCTTGCAGAATGTGGGAAATTCCTTTTATTTACTCAGCACACTCAATTGATATTCAATATACATATAGCTGGTCTGTTTTAATTCTTATGTATTTCCCCACCTCATTGGTGCTATATCTTAGGATGTATGTGTTATTTATTTTTCATCTGAGTTTGAGTTATATCTATCAATTCTTCCTAATTTTTTTAAAGGAGGTGTGTGTATTTTGTTTTATACAACTTATTATTGATAACATTTTATATATTAGAATGTATGTTATTCAACTGCATCATTTTCATAGTTAAATCTGATTTAAATCTGATTAATATAGGTTACCATCTCACAGGTGATTTATTTATGATATCTCTAACTAAATTCCATACAATGATTAGATGTCTGAGGAATTGCCTGCAAGTTTTCCATTAAAAGTATGGTTTTTTTTCCCCCCATGTGATCATTTTTTAACATTACAAAGGCTTACTCCCCTTTTATGGCTACTACATGGATGCAGGTTCTTAAGACTGGCATTGGTACATTTCAAACAATTTTAATTTCTTCTGATAATTGATATTTGCAGCTTGGGCTTTGATTTTAGAACACTCTTTCTTCCTTCATCAACAGTGTGTTGAGAATCCAATTTTGAGAGCAGCTGAGGTGTACAAATCATCTGGAACATCTTCCAAAGTGGCTAAGGCACTCAATGAGTTCTATCATCAATACAAGCCACAAAATAAGGAGAAGGGGGCAATGGTTCAGCTTATTATGGATCTACTTTCTAAACATATCATCTGTGAGTTTCATAACACTTCACTCTGGCTTTCTAATGACAGTTTGGTAGCCAAGAATGTTAGCAATGATAAGAAGGCTCCAGAATGTCTCATTGGATAGGGAAGAAGCTGACTAGTGTGTCAGGTGTCACTCAAGTGGAACTATGGAAAGGATTATGCAAATTTTCATCATTCATGTTACTAATTTCTTGTCAATGTGCTGTCAAGCTTTTAGCCTGTTGTTTTAGTGTGCTTTTCACTGCTCTTATGTGCTAAACATGTAAAATCCCCTGTGAATCATGTATGCATCCACTGCATGATGTAAATCCACTTGAATGAGTGAGCAACAGCATAAATGAACCACTTCAATCTTCTAGAGCAGGTAAATATTATCATCTTAGAACAGAAGACAGAATATGGATTTTGACAGAGGCAAAGCTGAGCTTCAATGCTTTCATTGTGTTAAATAACCTAAGCTAGGGGCAGCAAGGCCCAACTAAGGTAGGGTAAATATGTGATGTCAATGTTGTTGAAATGACTGAACTCCAGAAGTCTGGATTGTAGTCCAGAAGGCCAGAAGTCAGAACTGAGACAGTCCAAAGGTAGACAGTCCAGAACTGGAGTTTTGGATAGTGGACTGACTTGGACTAACTGTCAGTCATCTGATCAGTCACATGCATTCTGCAATACTCGTGACTAGTGAGTATGACTAATGCTATATAAGCGGATTGGTAAGCTGCTCAGTTAGCAGCATAGCCTTACACATAGCATTTGTCAGCATTGCTGTGTATTTGAAATACAAGGCAGTGTATTTGCAATAAGGCAGTGCAGAACAATAGGCAGGCAGTGTCAGCTGAGTATCAATCTGACACAGCCAGACATAGCCTGGCATAGCCTGATGCCTCATGTTAGCCTCATGCCCTGCATTGCTGTGCTGTAACAGGCAATTTCCCATGTGTACCTGAAACATATAAATAGTTTCATGTATTTATGTTTACAATAAGCTTTTATCTTCACTTCTTTCATCATTGTTCTATTGCCCACTATCTAATCTCCCTGGAGATTGAATCTATACTCTCACCAAGTACTCTGCAAGTCAAGTGAGTCTCTTCACTTGGTGATTACCTTTCCCTGGCACTGCACACCAGAGGACCAGTTAGGACTTGCCACCCTACACTGTTCCTTTAAATGTAATGAAAGAAGAGCCTCATCTCAGACTGTGCTGCTAAGTACAGTGCACAACTGAGGTGAGGAAAGGAAATCAAAAGAATACATAGTGTTGAAGACATGCACTTGCTTAATTCCAGACAACTCTGGAATGGAGTAGGTGAGGATAGGCAAGCTAAGATTGAAAATGCTAAAGGCACAGCAGCACATGCCCAGAGGGAGTAGGAGCACCACCAAGTGATTGACACAATGTCTTACTATACTATAATAAGATAAAGTAAGTCTGAAACAGGTATAGTAAGAAGGAAGGGATAAATGCCTGGAGTTGGTTCCACAGGAGCTCTAGAGATGACTGGAGTTTATACTTTGACACATTGATGGTATTGATGACTCATGACATGAAAGTGCTCCACTCCAGAGTTTTGGGGAGCAAGTGAAGAAGAATGAAGGTCAGGATTTTGGGATCAACAATGTATTTCATCCCTGCCAATCAAGTTTTCAGGACATGGATGGAGGCAATATGCTTGGAGATGTCAGACTTTCCATCCCACTACAATGTGAAAAGTTGGCAGTAGGAATGATATGCAGAGGGGAGATCTGTCTTCTGGTAAAGTGCTAGGAGCACATTATAGAGATCTTTGGTAGAGGTGTGGGATTCTGTCTGTAAAAGGATCATGTTAGAGATGTGATCTTGGATAACACCATATGCTTTTTCATCTCATTTGTTCCACTTTTGGACTTCATCTTCTGAGCTGATTGTAGAGGTTACTGATGTGGAGCCACCTTGGGACTTGGCAGAGATAGAGCTGCCAGTGGTCAGACAAGTGTCTGTGCCTAGTGCAACCTTCAGGACCTTCTCTCTATGGTGTTTGGTGGAGATGCACAGTTTCCATACTTGGAAGTTGCTAGGTCCAAGTAGGATTGGGCATTCAGCAATGGAGGAGGAGATTTCAGAGGGCATTGGAGTTGTGGTTGAAGTATGACAATGGTTACACTTGTGAAGCAGAGTTGTGCAGAGTCACAGGATACTTTGCTTGTATGTGTTAGCAGGGCTCATAACCTGTTAAAGTATACCTAGAATAGGGGCAGCAAGGCCCAACTCAGACTGTGCTACTAAGTACAGTCCACAACTATATTCACCTAGAATAGGGGCAGCAAGATCCAACTAAGGTAAGGTAAATACATAATATCAATATAGTAGAGAGAGAACCTCACCTCAGACTATGCTACTAAGTATAGTGCACAACTAAGGTGAGGGGAGAGAATCAAATAAATAGTGTCAAAGACATGCACTCACTTAACTCTGTGTAACGCTAAACGTACCACGAGGGACGTTCGACTCAACTCAAGAGAGGCGGACACTCATGAAGAGGTACCACAGCGTCTCTCCTAGCAAGCTAAGTGCGAACCGGTGGATGAGAACGAAGACAAGGACTAAGAACGTTGTCAGAGGTCAAGGACGAAGGATACGACGGGAAGTCGTAGATTGAGGACGAAGTTCGTTGACAAAGGTTGACAGTGATAAAGAGAACTCAGAGGACTCGAGAATCGCTCGAGGACAGGAGATTGCTACGTTGTATTGCATAGAATCAGTGTAAGGAGTAAAAGTACAGGGCGATCAGTATATATGTATTCCTATCGTGAGAGAATGGAACGCTATGGAATGTCATGGAACAAGGGGAAATATCACCGTCGTGAGAGAGATGGCTGTGGAGCTAATCGTCCAATGAGAAAGCGAGATAAGACAAGATAAAAGAAGGAACTGTATAGTTGAGTCATCTACCTTGGAAAGGAAATGACGACACGAGGAGGTCATTGGAAATAGAAAGGTGAGAGGACGAGACGACAGTTCAGGATGCTACTCAGGGAAAGAACGTAAGCCTGAGAGATAAAGGTGAGAGTCATCATCTGAAGGAAATGTTGATGGCCTCAAGAGAAAGTCATCGTTTGATGACGAGAAGAGAAGAGTCTATCGGAAGGAGATAAGCGAAGTGTTCAAGGACGGACAAGAGAAGAGAAAGGAAAAAGATTGTAACACTCTGGAATTACTCTGGAGTGGAGTAGGTGAGGATAGGCACACTGTTAGAAAATGGCAAAGGTGCAGTAGCATGTGTTTGGAGAGAGTAGGAGTGCCACCAAGTGATTGACATGATGTGAAACTATACTATAATGAGATAAAGTAAGTCCAAACTAAGTATAGTGAGAAGAAAGGGAGAAATGTCCAGAGTTGGTTTTATAGGAACTCCAGAGTGCACTTAAGTTCATACTTTGAGACCTGCTCTTCTTCCTCTGGAGTACACCACATGTTCCATTTCATATTGGATTGATGACTGCTTGGCTTGCCATCAAGTTATCTTTTCACCATACCATGGCTGACTGTATTATAATTATACCCAGATTTTTGCTGCCATTCAAGTTGAATGTCACAACAAATTGCCTGTCTGCTATGTCTCTTGTGCTCCAGTTTTTTTTCCTCTTCTTTACAAATTCTGATGGCTTCAGCCACCACTTGTTCTTGTTGGTTAGATTGGATCCTCCTCTTCTTGGCCCCTGAGTATGCACAGCCTACCATTGTGATGTTGGGTTGGGGAGTATATGTAATAGCATTGGGGTCTAGTGGCACTCACTGTGTTGGCCAGTGACAGTTCCCCTAATCTGCTTGTAGTTTAGCTATGATAGGATCTCTGGATAAGATGTGATAAGACCCATAATACCATACACCTCTAGCATGGTTCTTGCAGAAGATTCAAGATAGATTATTATGTTGAGCTTGTCACAAAGGGTCTTTTGCAGATGATACTTAACCAGGTTTAAAGTAACCAACAGCAGCCAACACAAGGGGTTTTCCTCTTTTTTCTTGGCTTAATGGAAAGTCATAGGTGAACACAGGACATCTACCATACACATAGAATAATGCTGTGAGAGTGTAAATACTAGTTATTGCACACTAGTTTTAGCAACAATTTTGTACAAGTTGTGGATGGTACTGTATATCCTTTTGACACATGTAATGGTGGTGACACAAGTGGGGATGGATCACTATAAGGTAGTTGGACTGGAAAGGGTAGGAAGGAATGAGAAAGTAGAGTTAGTGTTATGGAACCATATCCTGGTCCTAGTACAAGGGCACTGGAATGCTCTAGATGTCAGCAAGAATATGGTAGATGTCCACCCTTAACACATATTCATTTTCACTTCCTTCACACCATATGCTCTAGGTCTGAAATCCATTCCCTTATCTCTTATCTATGATGTCATGCCTCATGGCATACATTATGCAAACCTCATGTCACACCTCAGGCTAGTCATGATGCATCATGACTCATTCTTATCTATGACTTGTACCATGATTAACTTATGGTTACCACATACATCATTCCTAGTAATATGATCCCTTATTGCTATTGGCTGCCACATCCCTTATCAAGGCTGTGCCTTATCTGTACTGCCATTCCTCTTGCAGCCACATGCTTCTCTTTACATGTTTGACACATTCTCTCTTCAATTCCTTATTCTTTACTGTTTCTCTTTATAACATAACATCTAGGCTATGTCAAGGGTCACAGCCATGCTGTGCAGTAAGAGCTGACTTGACATTGCATTCTAGTCAAACAATGGTCATAAGAGCTAGCACCTTTGAACTTAGATCTATGCACACTTCCATTTCTATTCCAGCCAGTGCATAGGCTGTGTATATTTCATCTTTATTATTCTTCTATTCTGCCATATCTCATGTGTGCCTCATGTCTCTCTTATCTTGGCTGTGTCCACAGCTTTACATGCCTTTACCTTATGTTTCTCATTTCCATGCTGTGCATAGCTATATGTGTTATGATTCTTTTTCCTCTTGTTCTTCCTTCTTTGTTCTTTCTCTTACCATCTCTCATAGTTCTCTTGCTTCTCATCAACTATGTCAACTTTCCTTTGAGGCTACCAACATTTCCTTCAGGTGGTAACTCTAACCTTGGCTTTCAGACTTGTTCTTTCATCTGGATAACCACTAGGACTATTGTCTCATCATCTCACCTTTCCCTTCCTGATGTCTCACCTATGTGATCGTTTCTACTCCAAGGTAGATGACTAGATGCTGCAGCCTCTTCTTTTATCTTCATTATCCTTGATCTCTCATTGGACAATTAACTCCATAGTTGTCTCTCTCATGATGGCGATGTATTCCCTTATTCCATAGCATTCCATAGCATTCTATTCTCTCATGACTAGAACACTTATATATCTGATCACCTATACTATAACTCCTTACACTGAATCTACGCACTTGCTGCTACTGTTCTTTGTCCTCAAGTGATTCTTGAGTCCTCAGTGCTTCTTTGACATTGCCCAACAAGTTCTCTGATCTCTCTGGTCAATATCATTTGTCCTCAGTCTATGATATCCATCATATCCTTTGTCCTAGTCCTTAGCACCTTTTTGTCACCTTCAGCATACTCCCTCATCATTGTCCTTCATCCTCTGTCTTTGGTTCATACTTAACTAGCTTGGAGAGACACTATGGTACCTCTTTATGAGCGTCCACCTCTCTAGTGTTGAGTCAAACATCTCTTGCAGTACACCTAGTATAACAAAAGATTTAGTGTCTCCTTTAGGCCCTCCTACTATGAAGCAGGGCCTATTCCCATTCCCATCTCCCCTCATCTTAGTCAAAGCCTCTCATTGTGCCCTAGGGCAATCATTGAATGACTGATCATTGTTATCATTGTCATAGTCCCCCATTGCAGTCATTGGACAACCAATTGTCATCATCATTGTCACAACTCTCCATTGCACCCATTGGATGACTGATTGTCATCATCATAAGTCATAGTCATTGTCACAGTCATCAACCTTAAAATCTAGATCAACCATCAGATAGCCGATCACTGTCATCATCATCCTAATCATTGACTCTATTGTCCCTGTCACAGTCACCAGGATCTAGCAACCCTAGATCAACCATTAGACAGCCAATTGTCATCATCCCAATCATCAACCCCAGGATCTAATAGCCCTAGATCAGGAAGGATCTCTGGACCTTCATCCACTGCCCACCCTTGATCATAGCACCTTTATCACCAACCCCATAGCAACCATGGATGTTGTCTACATCAAACTCAAGGAACTCTCTCTGATTAAATGCATTGAATGCATCAAAATGGGCCTTTGCTTCTGTTGTCACAAGAAAGGCCACAACACCATTGAGTGCTTAGGCACTAAACCTTTGTCACCTTGTCCATTGAACATTAGATCCATCGAAACTCCTGACACTTCTATGCCCACCTCAGCTCTGGATGCCTACTTTGACAAACTTCATAACTCTGGGAAGGATGACACCTCAATCCTTCAAGTCCTGAAAACTTGTTATGGGATGCCCACAATTTCAAAACCTACCTCTGCCCTTGATGCCTACTTTGACAAACTTTGCAACTCTGGGAAGGATAATGACAATATCCTTCAAGTATTGAAAGCCTGTTATGAACCAGATGAAGAAACCTTAGATGAGGAACTTGCCAATCTTGCTGTCCAAGACTTTTTGACCAAGGAAGACATGTTGATGCCTCCTTCTCCCTATGAACTCACCAGATTACCTGGCCAAAGAACCCTCCATTTACCTGTCCAATTACAAGTTGGACCCAAAGTTGTCAAAACTGTCACTCTCTTAGATTGTGGAGTGACCAGTAACTTCATCAATCCTAGCCTCATCTCTGCCCTTCATATGGGAATCAAACATATCTCAAAACCCCTCATGGCCTATAATGTAGATGGCTCCCCTAACCAAAAAAGGAGCTATCAAGTTCAAGATCCAAGCCAATGCTCAATTCTCCTCCAACAATCAACTTGATCTCATAGTCGTTATCCTTGGCAAGTGACAGATCATCCTAGGTATGCCCTGGCTGAAACAATGGGACCCTACCATTGATTGGACTCATGGTACAGTAAGTATTAACCAAGAAACTCCATTCTGGGACACTGTGGTACCTCTTTATGAGAGTCTGCCCTGGAATGAGATCAACAAAGTAACCCTCTCGACTTAGCTGGCCTAACAAGCAGTCAAACAAGAACATGAAATCCCAACCTGGTGCCAAGACTATGAAGATGTGTTCTCTAAGAAAACCTTTGCCACTTTGCCTCCTCATCAACCCTATGATCATGCCATAGAACTCAAACCCACCTTTGTCCCAAAAATTGCCAAAGTCTACTAGTTAAACCCTGCCAAGTGTTATGATTTTTCTTCTCTTTCTCTTGTCTTGTTCTTTCCTTTGCTTGTGTTGTCTCACTTATGTAAACCCCTTTTTGATTGGATGATTAGCTCCACAGCTGTCTCTCTCACGATGGCAATGTGTCCCCTTATTCCATCACTTTCTATAGCATTCCATTCTCTCTTGATAGGAATACTTGTATACCACTCGCCCTGTACTTTTATTCCTTACACTGATTCTACGTTATACAACATATCAATCTTTTGTCCTCGAGCAATTCTCAAGTCCTCTGAGTTTTTCTTGTCGTCCTCAACTTTAACCAACATCCTTCATCCTCAGTCCACGATCCCTATTGAATTCTTCATCCTCGATCTTGGTCAACATCCTTCGTCCTCAGTTTATGATTCTCATCGTAACCTTCATCCTTGTCCTTGAACTCTGAATCCACTTGTCTTCATTGTATGACTTACGTCATCATCCTTTGTCCACATTCATTGGTTCATATTCAACTAGCTAGAAGAGACACTGTGGTACCTCTTCATGAGCGTCTGCCTCTTCAGGGTTGAGTTGAACGTCCCTTGTGGTACGTTTAGCGTTACAAAAGAATCAGTGTCTCCTTTAGCCCCTCCTACTATAGAGTAGGGCCCACCCCCATCATTGCGCACTCCTATTGTGCTACTCATCATGCCCAAGGACAACCATCGAACAATCAATTGTCATTATCATCGTCATAGTCTCCCACTAAACCCATTGGATGACCGACTGTCATCATCATAGTCACTGCTCCTCATCACACCCATTGGATGACCAATTGTCATCATTCTAGTCATAGTCATTGTCATAGTCACCGACCCTAGGATCTAATCACTCTAGATCAACCATCAGATGGCTGATCACTGTCATCATTATCCTAGCCATTGACCCCATCGTCCCAGCCATAGCCACTAGGATCTAGCGACCCTAGATCAGGAAGGATCTCCAAACCTTCTGTCAAAGTATCTAAATAGGGGCAGCAATGCCCAACTCAGAATGTGCCACAAGTACTGAGCACAACTAGTATTCACCTAAATAGGGGCAGCAATGCCCAACCAAGGTAAAGTAAATACAAGGTACTAAGAATCAAGCAATGTCTCACTTCAGAATGTGCCACAAGTACTGAGCACAACTGAGGTGAGATGAGGAAGTTGGAAGGGTTAAATAGTGATGAGGATATGCGCTCACTAAACTCTGGAAAAGTCCAGAACAGAATAGGTGAAACTAGGCGTGCTGCTTTGGGAAATAACAAAGAGCACAGCAGCATGTGTTCAGAGGGAGTAGGAGCACCATCAAGCGATCAACATGAGGTAAGACTATACTGTAATGGGTATGTGTAACTCCGAAAGAGGTAGGGTGAAAAATGAGCGAAAGATGACTGGAGTTGGTCTCTGTATGAACTCTGGAGTTATCTGGAGTTATACTTTGACACCTTCATCCCTAGTGAACACTTTGTTCTCCCCTTGCCCCAGAAACCCCAGTAACACCATCCCTTGCTGTCTAAACGACATAACACTCTAGCCCCTGGTATTTCCCAGTGTCAAAATATGACCTCCAGACAACTCCAGAGTTATACACACACTAACTCCAGCTGTTTCTCTCTCATTTCTCACTCTACCACTTTCAGACTTACTTATGCCTATTATAGTATAGTCATACCTCGTGCCGTTCGCTTGGTGGTGCTCCTAGTCCCTCCGAACACATGCTACTATGCCTTTCATGTTCCCTGATCCAGCACACCTATTTTTGCCTATTCCACTCTGGAGTTTCCTGGAGCTAAGCATGTGCTTGTCTTCAACACTATTTAATTCTTTTCGATTCCTCCTGCTCACCTCAGTTGTGCTCTGTACTTGCAGCACAGTCTGAGGTGAGACCTCTTCTGGTCATTTGATACCTTGTATTTACCCTACCTTAGTTGGGCAATTGCTGCCCTTATTTAGGTGAATATGAGGTGTGCTCTGTACTTGCAGCACAGTCTGAGTTGGGCAATTGCTGCCCTTATTTAGATACTTTAACAGGTTATGAGCCCTGCTAGCACACACTAGCACAATACTCCATGACCTTGCACAACTCTGCTTACACAGCATAATCATTACCATATCTCCAATGCCCTCCAAAAACTCCTTGATCGTGGAATGCCCCATTCTACTTGGACCAGAAAATTTCCAAGTATGGAAACTATGCATCTCCACCAAACTCTGTAGGGAAAAGGTCCTCGGAGTCGTACTCGGTTCAGACGTCTGCCCAACTGCTAGTGCCTCCGTCTCTGCCTCCACTAAGCCCTAAAGCTCTGCCTCTGTTATCATCAGCTTAGGAGATGAAGTCCGAAAATGGACTGAGCGAGATGAAAAAGTACACGGCATCATCCAGGATCACGTCTGTGATGCAATTCTTCTCCAGACGGAGTCCTATACCTCTGCTAAAGACCCATACGACGCACTCCTAGAACTCTACCAGAAGTCAGACCTCCCCTCCACCTACCACTCCTATTGCCAACTGTTCGCATTGGAGTGGGATAGAAAATCCGACATCTCTGAGCACATCGCATCCATTCATACACTAGAGACCCGACTAGTGGGAATGAAATACATCGTTGACCCCAAAATTCTCACATTCATCCTTCTCCATTTGCTCACCAAAACCCTGGAGTGGAGTACCTTCACGTTGTCAGTCATCAACACCATTGACAAAAGCAAACTCTCCTTCAACTCTGTTGAAACCTGCATTCTCTCTGAAAATGCAAGGCTAAAACTCTCCGCAAAAACCAACTCTGCCCACTCTGCCAATGCCAAAGGAGAGCAAAAGAAGAAGAATGTGAAGTACTGCAAATACCACCAAACCAATGGACACAGTACGGAGGAATGCCGGAGTTTGAAGTGGTGGCCACAGGAGCTAAAGGAGAAGTACAAAAAGAAGAAAGTGAACACAGCAGAAGGAGATCCCAATCTGGACATTAAACCACCAGACAAGATGAACGTAGCTAGTGCTCATGTAGATCGTGCCTTATACAAATGCATTCAGGCCTACATCTCGTCTGATCCCAAAAATTCACCAGAGGAAACCATTATTATCGACTCCGGAGCAACATCACACATGGTACCTCATTGAGATTGGTTCTCCACATACTCCGGACTCTCCCCCACACATCCAGTCCAATTCAGCAACAACTCTGTCGTACACACAATTGGAATAGGAACAGTAATCCTCCGCTCAAGTGTCAACAAACACCACTATGAAATCACCCTCAGTGATGTCCTACACATACCAGAGTTCGCATTATCTTTAATCTCCGTACCCAAGCTGTTGAAATTAGGATTCTGCACATCATTCCCAGGGATGTCAAACTCCTGCTCTGTAAGGAAAGGATGTTGCACTGTCATGCTCGGACATCACAAAAACAGATTGTATCATGCTGCAGTAACCCTGATATGTACTCCAGATTCTAGTCTCATCTCTGTCAACATAAACACTTTGCACTGCCGATTAGGGCACATCTCCGTACCATGAATTCAGACAATGGTACAAAAAGGCCAACTATGGGGCATCGACAAACTCACCAGAACACTGGAGTTCTGTGAACCATGTACCATTGGGAAACTAAAGAAACTACCCTTCAAATTGCATGAGTACCTGTACACCTCAGCTCCTCTAGAAATGGTACACATGGACGTCGGAGGTCTGATATCCCTGAAATCCTGTGAGGGCTACAGGTACTGGCTCCTAATCGTTGATGACTACAGTCAATTCCCGTGGATCTATTTCCTTAAGCACAAAAGTGATGTCCGTGACACCTATCTCTATTGGAAGTCTGATGTCCAAAACTTCCTCTGCATGGAAATCACCATGGAATGCTTTTTGGACCTGCATGTCCAGTTTATCCAAAGTGATGGGGGAGCAAGTACACAAATAAAGACTTCAAAGACATACTCAGAAGTGAAGGTACATTCTTAGAAACCTCCACACCATACACTCCAGAACAAAATGGACTGGCTGAACACATAAACCAAACACTGTCACTCCTTGCAAACTCCATGCTCGAGGACTGAAAACTTCCAAAGTCCTTTTGGACAGACGCCATGTCCACTGCTGCGTACATCTCTGCCCAGAGTCTGACCTCTGCCTTGAACAGAGACACACCATACCACGTGATATTCAAGCAACTGGTTGACTCCACTCTGTTCCAGCCTTTTGGATGCATCGGATATGCCTTAATCCCAAAAGAGCAGCAAAAAGGAAAATTCTGAGCTTATGGATGAAAGTGTGTCATGCTCGATTACACACATGGACAGCAAGCATACAAACTTCTAGACCTAGAGCATCGGACCATCATCTCCAGTTGACATGTCACTTTCGATGAAACCAACACCATCTCCAACTCCGAAGCTACTCCTTGGATTTGTGCATCCGAGGATCAGTGGGAGGGACTCAACACCCATCCAGTATGGACATCTGAAACAACTCTGGACAAGGAGGATGACAAACAAACCACAACACCCCCTCCAGCTCCAGTGGGAGATGTTCACTACCCAGATGAAGTTCTTGATCTAGCAGACAAGCTCAGCCAACTCCACCTCCAACCTCCAACTCCTAAACCAACTCCATCACAAACTCTAGTGTATCCTCCTGCACAGATGGTCAGAGGAGTTTGCAGGGGAAGCCATGCATGAAAACCTGCAAACAAAAACCAGGACTACCAATGCACCTTAGACGAGGAAGTGCAATGGAAATGGGGGGGTCATGAAGACTCTGCTAAAGAAGCTGAGATTGAAGACACTCTGAAACCTACAGAGTCTGATGAAGAAACCTCCGATGAAACTCCCAATGTGCCCAGAGCCTTCTACAGCTCTGACCAACTCCACAATCACATCTTCACTGGAATTACCCACGGACCTATGGAAGAAAACAGTTACAATCTTTTTCCTTATGTTCCTCTTGTTCATTCACAAACTCTTCACTCATCTCTTCTCTATAGTCCCTTTTCTTCTTGTCATCTATAATGACTTTCTCTTGAGGCCATCAACACTTCCTTCGGGTGATGACTCTTACTTTTATCTCTCAGGCTTACGTTCTTCCCCTGAGTAGTATTCTGCACTGTCATCTTGTCCTCTCACCTTTCGCTTTCCAATGACCTCCTCGTGTCGTCATTTCCTTTCCAAGGTAGATGACTTGACTCTACAGTTCCTTCTTTTGTCTTGTCTTATCTTGCTTTCTTATTGGATGATTATCTCCGCAGCCGCCTCTCTCACGACGGCAATGTTTCCCCTTGTTCCATAGCATTCCATAGTGTTCCATTCTCTCACGGTTGGAACACTTATATATCTGTTTGCCTGTACAGTAGTACCTCACACTGATTCTATGTTATACAATGTATCAATCTTCTGTCCTGGAGCGATTCTCGAGTCCTCTGAGTGTCCCGTATTGCCATCGACTCCTAGTAGTGACCTTCGTCCTCAGACTATGATCTCAATCATAATCTTTATCCTCATCCTTGAACTTTGAGCTTCTTCATCTTCATAATATGACTTTCATTGTTGTTCTTCATCCACATTCCTTGGTTTGCACTCAACCAGCTAGAAAAGACGCTGTGGTACCTCTTTGTGAGCATCCGCCTCTTCGGAGTTGAGTCAAACGTCCCTTGTGGTATGTTTAGCGTTACAAAAGAATCAGTGTCTCCTTCAGCCCCTCCTGTTATGGAGCAGGGCCTACCCCACCACCTTTCCTTGTCACTGTCACCCACCATGCCCTAGGGCAATCATTAGATGACCAATTGTCGTCATCATAGTCACTAGCTTTCCCTCGTAGCCCATTGGACGACTGACTGTCATCACCCTTGTCACTGTTCCCATCACACCCATTGGACGACTGATCGTTGTCACCCTAGTCATAGTCATCATCACAGTCACCGACCCTAGGATCTAGTAGCTCTAGATCAAACATCGGACGGCCGATCGCTGTCATCATCGTCTTAACCATTGACCCCATTGTCCCAGCCATAGCCACCAAGATCTACCGACTCTAGATCAGGAAGGATCCCCAAGCCTTCATCCCTAGCAAACCCTTCGTTCACTCTGTGTCCCAGAAACATTGTCCCCTTGTCATCAAAAGATGCAACACTCCAGCCCCTGGTATTCCCCAGCAGCTCGACACCACCTCGACCATAGTCACGAGTTTCCATAGTAACCATGGACGTCACCTACGTCAAACTCAGGAAACTTTCCCCTGAAGAACACATCAAATGTGCTAAGCTTGGCCTTTGCTTCTGCTGTTGCCAGAAAGGCCACAATGCCATCGAGTGCTCTGGCACTAAACCTTTGTCCCCTCACCCTCAGAACACCTACCCCACCAAGACCATAGCTCACCTTGATCCAGAAACCTCCAAGACCACTGGTGCTTTAGACACATACTTTGACAAACTTCGTAACTCAGGAGTGGATGAAACCACAATCCTTGAAGTCCTGAAAACTGTATATGGGACGCCCTCAACCCCCAAGCCCACCTCTGCCATCGATGCCTACCTTGACAAACTTTGCACTTCAGGAAAGGACCTCACCAAAGGCCTTCGAAAACTCAAAGCCTACCTCAAAGAACCTGAATTTTCTCAAACTTCAAATGCCCCCCATAAACCCACTGAAGAACCCTCTGATGAGGAACTTGCAATCTACACCATCCAGGACTTCCTGACTGGAGAAAACGTGCCGACGCCCTCGTCTCCCTCCCATGTTTTCAAAGGATTACCCAACCAATGAACCATCCATTTGCCCATCTGGTTGCAAGCCAGATCGAAAACTGTCATGACTGTCGCTCTCATCGACTGTGGAGCAACTGGTAACTTCATCAACCCTAGCCTCGTCCCAGCCCTTCGTATGGGGATTAGATCCCTCCCAAAACCCCTCATGGCCTACAACGTGAATGGCTCTCTGAACAAAAAGGGAGCTATCAAGTACAAGATCCGAGCTAACGCTCAACTCTCCTCCTTCGATCACCAACTTGAACTCATGGTTGTCGCCCTCGGCAAGCGACAGATCATCCTAGGAATGCCCTGGCTGAAACAATAGAACCCTACCATCGATTGGATCAATGACACAGTAAGTATCGACCCAGAAACTCCATTCCGGGACGCTGTGGTACCTCTTTGTGAGAGTCCGCCCCAGAATGAGATCAACAAGGTAACCCTCTCGACCCAGCTGGCCCAACAAACGGCCAAACAAGAACACGAAATCCCATCCTGGTGCCAAGACTATGAAGACGTGTTCTCTGAGAAAACCTACGCCACCCTGCCTCCCCACCGACCCTACGATCACACCATTGAACTCAAACCCACATTTGTCCCAAAAATCACCAAGGTCTATTCATTAAACCCTGCTGAAAAAGAGGCCTGCCACCTCTTTGTCGAAGAACATTTGAAAACTGGTCGCATTGTCCCGTCCAAGTCCCCACAAGCATTCCCTTTCTTCTTTGTTCCTAAGAAAGACAGTTCTCTTTGCCCCTGTCAGGACTATTGCTATCTCAATTTGTTCACCATCTGAAATGTGTATCCCCTTCCTCTCATCTCAGATCTTATTGATGACATGAAGGACTCCACTGTATTCACTAAGTTCAACATACGCTGGGGATACAACAACATTCGAATACGCGAGAAGGACCAATGGAAAGCAGCATTCATCACCCTGCTCAGACTTTTTGAACCCACAGTAATGTTCTTTAGCTTCAACAACACTCCACCCACATTCCAAGCCTCTATGAACCATATCTTTGCAGATATGCTTGCAGAACGTTGGTTGAAGATCTACATGGACAACCTCGGCATGTTGGAGTTTGAGATCTATATTTGGTATCTTCTGATTACCTAATCATTGGTACATCGCACCAGAGTACCTTAGTCTCTTTTCTTTAGTGACTACTGAGTATTCTACAGGTATAGTACCATAGCTAA
>JBBPTV010000193.1:0-35476 GCA_038094275.1 Tubosaeta brunneosetosa | reverse complement strand
CACTATAACAACCTAACATGATACCACTACAGGTTAACATTCAAACTCTGGAGTTCAACATAATATGATGGCACATTCATGAAGCTCATATGTTCATTGAAGGTTCTTTCAAATGCAAGAAGGTTGATACCACACATGGTTTTTCTCTTGAATATAGCAAGTGGAATTTAATATTTAATATGGATCATAGTCACATAATTCATCATGCATATTGACCACAAATGTAGGCTGTTTCTTAATCAACGGAGCATGGTCATTTATGATGCGCATTTCAGAATAATCCCGATTTGCGCAACTGAGTGATTGATTGATGTATCCCAAAGGCGCCTGATGAATGACCATATGTTATAGGCATCTGCACTTAATATGTCCGATATGATGGTGGGCATATCACGGTGATTCTATTATATTATATTATAATGGGTGGGTGGGTGGTATCAATTGATCATGCGCATTTTGGAACAATTCCGATCTGCGCAACTTAGAGCATGAAAATGGTTGATCCATTTCCAATCGTCATGTGCGCATTTTGGGACCCATCTGATATGCGCGAATATAGAGGACATGCAATGTGTGTTTTGATTGTGTGGTATGGTACAGTGGTGCGCATTTTGGAATTATTCTAAAATGCGCAAGACATGGTGTGATTGGCGTCGTACTTTATTATGTATGGTGGTGCGCATTGTGGAATTGGTCTAAAATGCGCAACACATGGTGTAATTTCAACACCATTATTTTGTTATAATATTGCAATATTTCAAAGGAACCCTCTAGTTACCCTGAACCCCCTTCAAAAACACAGTAGAATTTGATAGCTTTCAGCTTCGCACGCGTGCAATTGACAAGTCACATGTGCACATGTTTTGAAGTCACGTGACCTTCCCTACAAGTTCCCTCGAATTCTGCTAAGTCTCTTGCCCACTAACCACCAAGCTCGGCCCACCACGATGAGGCGTGCCAGTGAAAACAACAAAGAGCACGAGGGCACACTCCCCCTCTCCCCGCCTGTGCCGCTCTCCTCCTAGCTGCCCCCATCTTCCTTCCTCTTGCCCGCACCTCGATACCCTGCGATGCGAGTGCGCCCCCCCACCACAAATTCGACTAGGGAACTGCACGGGTAAACCCGCGGGTACCAGAGCGCTGACCCGTATCCGTACCCGCAGCTTACCCGTACCCGTGGCCACGGGTACGTACCCGGACCAAGGGTACCGCGGGTACATACCCGTGGCGGGTATACCCACGGGTCATCCAACGGGTACCATCTGTACGACACCTGTAGTATCGTAGTCTTTTTTTTTCTCTTTCCCTCAAATTTTAGATAGTTAAAATAAATTTTATTTACTATCTACGGGTACATGTACTATATATCCGCCATCTCTCTCGTTCCCTCACCCGCGTCGCTGGCGATGTGATGGTGGGTGCACCGTTGTGCGCCCATGTCCTCGTCCTCGTCGCGCGTGTGGTGGGTGCCGCACACCCTCGGTCGTGGTGGCGGGTGGTGTGCATGCCCCTCGGGTCGTCCTGGTGGATGGGAGGGGTGCCGTTGTGCCCCGTCCCCCTCGTCCCATGGGTGGTGGGTTCGCCGTGCGCAGTTGCGCCCCTCCACGGTGGTGGTGGTGGTGGTGCCGTGTGTGGTTGCGCCGCCACACCTTGTCATCTGGCGGGCGGTGTACATGGTGCGCGTCCCCGCGCGTAGTCCTGGTGGGTGGTGGGTGCGCCGTTGCGCAGCCACGCCCTCCTGGTCGTCCTGTGGGTGGTAGGCGTGTCGTGTGCAGTCGCGCCCTCCATGTGTCGACTGGTTGGTGAATGGCGCGCTGTTGCGCTACCCCTACCTCCCTCGTCGTCTGGTGGGTGGTGGGCGTGATGCGCGGTTGCGCCCCCACGCATCGTCCTGGTGGATGGCGGGTGCGCCGTTGCGCTACCCCGTCCTCCCGGTCGTCCTGTGGGTGGGGCTAGCGCCGTGCACGGTCGGGCCTCCCCTGCGTCGTCCTGGTGGGTGGTGGGTGTGCCGTTGCGCTACCCCGCCCTCTCGGTCGTCTTGTAGGCGGTGCTGGTGCCGTGCGCGGTCGTGCCTCCTGCACGTCGTCCTGGTGGATGGTGGGTGCGCCGTTGCGCTACCCCGTCCTCCCGGTCGTCCTGTGGGTGGGGCTAGCGCCGTGCACGGTCGGGCCTCCCCTGCGTCGTCCTGGTGGATGGTGGGTGCGCCGTTGCGCTACCCCGCCCTCTCGGTCGTCTTGCAGGCGGTGCTGGTGCCGTGCGCGGTCGTGCTTCCTGCACGTCGTCCTGGTGGATGGTGGGTGCGCCGTTGCGCTACCCCGCCCTCCTCGTCGTCCTGGGACGGTGGGTATGCCGTGCGCGGTTGCGCACCTCCTCGCCATCGTGGTGGTGGTGGTGGCGCCGTACACCGTTGCGCCCCCCGCGCGTCGTCTTGGTGGGTGGTGGGTGCGCCGTCGCGCTCCCCCGCCTTCCTCGTCGTCCTGTGGGTAGTGAGGTCGTGCGCGGTTGCGCCCCTCCCTGCCGTCTCAGTGGTGATGGTGGTGGTGCCGTGCGCCGTTGCGCTATCCCGCCGTCCTCGACGTCCTGTGGGTGGTGTGCCGCGCGTGGTTACACCCCTCGGCCCTGCCGTCGTGGTGGTAGTGGGCACGCCGTTGCGCTACCCCGCCGCCCTCGTCGGCCTGTGGGTGGTGGGTGTGTCATGCGCTGCCGTCGTAGCGGTGTCGTGGTGGCATGCGCCGTTGCGCCTCCGCGCGTCGTCCTGTGGGTGATGTGATGCGGTGGTGGTTGGGTAAGCGCGACCGTGTAGTCGCGCGTTAGACGGTGAGCGGCAGGTGGCGGGTGGCGGTTAGTAACGAGGAACTCATTCCCACGGGTCCCGGTACCCGTGGCCGCGGGTGGCGGGTCTGATACGGGTCCACAAATCCTGACCCGTATCCGTACCCGCAGGTACCCGTACCCGAGACCCGCCACGGGTACTGGGTACCCCTGCAGTTCCCTAATCAGGCTCAGACCAGAAGCACAGACAAACCGATGACTACTAACCCTTGTCACGTCCGTCTACGCGTGCTCTCTCATCACTATTGCTCACTTTCTCTGTAGGTGCGTCAATTGTGGAAACAGGTCAGTGGTCGCCTCTAGATGCCATGCTCAGCGGATCAATCACCTCACTCAGGTGGAAGTTCTCTGGATCGGGCCCTCGAACGGGCTCGTACATTTGTCCTCTCTTACCCTACTTTCTTGCTCGTCTTGTCAGAGTGCCTGCATGTATACCCTTCGAGCTTACATGTCGAGCATGACTTCATCATTTTCATCATGTCTCAAGACGATGCCGAAGACATGAAACCAAAGCTGAACCTGGTCATCAATTGCGAGGGCCACAGTGCGTCTGCTGTGCTCTTGGCTTGCCCTCTGTTCGCCATTCCACCAGACATCACCGTCAAAGTGAAGCCGAACATGCCCTTCAAGAGGCTATTCAAGGCTGCCAAGGTCTGTCATATAGTCCTCGCGTATCGTTGGATCTGAGTCCGACATGCACACAGAAACGCTTTGGGAAAGACCCAGGCAGGTCCAGACATTCAAGATGCTAGTACGTGTTGCTTATCCTGTGTAGGGACGTTTCGATTCATCTATGAAGGGAACAGAGTCAAAGCAGAACAGACGCCTTCAGAAGTGCATTCCGACTGGGGCTTCTTCTTACTTCTGCTGATCACCGCCCTGGACAATTGGGGATGGAAGATGGCAACACGATCAATGCCCATCTTCAACAGGTACGTGCAGTGTTGGTCGTCTTTATTAGCTTAATGCTTTGTCAGTGAACTGAGTGGCATGAGATTGAACACCAACGACCATGTCGCGTGGGCCTCTCCTCAGATGGCTCAGCTACGCTTTTGCCAGGTATAACAACTCAGTTTCATTCGAATTCTCTGTTGATCATCTCCCAGCGAAGTCTTTGTCGTCGTGTCGCTCACTCTCTTCCTGCCCATATGTCTGTAGCAGTTTGCCAGAGACAATGGTTTCTTGGAACCAGAACGGATCATTCCGTGCATATCTAGTGTGGACGAGGGTGCTGCAGCTTTGACAGGACGGTGTTCAGTCAAGATTGGTTGGCTTTGGATAGACACAGCGAGCTTCAGGTGCATTATACACAATACTTTTCATATGCTACTAACAACGCTGACAATGCCTCCCAGCGATGAGTGCTTGAGCCGCAAGCCACTGCTCCTGGCGTTCGCGTTCTCAGGCGTATTCGCAGCGGTCCTCTTCCTCCCATTGACCATGACTTCTCCCCTCTGAATCCTCTCCACCATCTTGGCAATGTGCGCCAATATCGGCTTCGGCGCTTCGGTTGTCGCCATGAACGCTTATCTCCCTTCCCTCGCACGCGAATCCCCCGAGGTGATCGAAGCGCGGAACGAACTCCACAAGTCGTCTGGTCGACCCGTGTCCGTCGATCTCGATCTCGACGAGGCCGTCCTTCCAGACCCCAAATCCGTCTCAGCGCCCTTGCTCGGGGCATCTGAATTGGGCCATCACCAGGTAGCCAACAAGGCGTACATGACCGCACTCTCGCGCGCAACGTCCCGTATCTCAGCACAGGGCACTGCGTCTGGGTACTGCGCGGGCATCGTGTTACTGCTCCTTGCCCTTGCGCCTGTTACCTGCCTCCATGGCTTGACATTCTCCCTTCGCCTCGCCATTGGGTTGAGCGGTCTATGGTGGATGGTGTTTTTGATCCCGGCTGCGTTGTGGCTGCCGCATGAAGAGGGGGACGGGGACAAATGGGGCATGTGGACAGAGATTGGAGCGGCATGGAAAAGGCTTGGGGTGATGTTGAGGTGGTCCGAGATCAGGCGGTTGCAGCACACCTTCAGGTACCTTGGCGCGTGGTTCCTGCTCTCCAACGGCGTATGTCGTCCCTCACGGTCTTGTTGGATTCTGACGGACGATAGGGTCCACGACGATCACTTCAACCACCATTTTATTCGGCAAGACGACGCTACACATGGATGCATCCTCGCTTGTGCTCATTGGCTCGATCACCCCTGCGCCCAGAATCCTCGGCTCTCTCGTCTCTCCAGTGCTCCAGCGCTGCTAAGGATGGTCGAATCTACAAGTGCTCGTATTCTTTGTGATTCTCATGTCATGCATCCCGGCATATGGCTGTCTGGGGTTCGTGCCGTTTGTGAGGCGGATGAAGGTCGGAGGATTAACGACCCCGGGGGAGATGTTTGGGCTTGCAGTGTACTTTGGTGCGTTGTGTTGCGTGCCTAAGGGGTGTGTGCTGACGACACATGGCTAGGGTCAAGCCTAACTAGGCTTCCCGCTTGAGAACTCAGGTGGGCAAGCCGAACAACATACCGGATCTTCCTATCATCGTTTCTTGCCCCGTCAATCTCCACAACCAATGGCTTTGCGTATTACGCCGATCCCTCACGCCGAAATCATTCTGCCGTATACGGGCAAGCTCTCCACGAGGAAGGTTTGGTGGAACGAGGTGTACTCGAAGAGCATGCAGCCTGCTGATCGGCGTATCATCCTCGCGACCGAAAGTGTACGTTCGTTGCTTCTATCGTTCTTTTTATCGTCCTCACTCATTTGTTCTTGCCTCATGTAGGCTTTACGAGATGATGCAAGTATCATCTTTGTCGACTTCATCGAAGACGTCGAGTCGACCGTCAAACCGTCTGCCGCATTCACATCAAGATCAAATACCACGGTATACGGTTACAATTACCTGCTCACCGTCTTGGACGAGGCGCATTCGGCACGCAAGTTCAACGATTGAAGATGTGCGTATTCTTTATTTTCGTCGTTTCTTTTCTGTCACTCACTTACTTTACTTAGGTTTTGAGCCTTCGAGGTACCAAGGCCCTTGAACCCAATGGTCGTGTCGCTCCCGCCGAGCGCAAAACCATCCAATTCCACACCTCGACTCACGAGGTTGACTCTCGCATTTTCATTATTTCAATGGTTGGCACAGTCGGTCTCAATCTCGTGTGTGTGAATATCATGATCATCGCGGTAAGTCTTGGTTCATTCATCGGTCCACGCACTGAATGAATTATACTACCTCAGGACATCCTCTGATCTGCTCTCGACGACGAACAACTATGCAGCCGGATCTATCGTTACCCGCAACAGAAGGTAGTACACTTTTACCGTCCTCTCGACAGTGGCACGCCTGATGCCTACCTCAACAACATCACCTTCGATAAAGACATTCTACACGAAGCCTTCGTAGGCGTCGATAATCACTCCCGTAAGCATTTGCATTCGTGCCTTTTTTATTTATCCACGTCCCTAGTGCAATCGTCCACGGGCCATGTGGACGATGACAACGATGCTCAAAGTTTGATCGTGGCCGACGACGAAATGGTCATGGACGAAGAGTTTGAACTCGAGGAACCGACCACGCGCAACAAACGCGGCTGGAAGAAGGCACGTGGACCTCTGTCGCCTACTCGACCGCCCACAAAACGAACCATCCCCACTTCTCCGAGGTAGAAAAGGGTCGTGTCAGTAGCTAATCGTGTTCAAGGTATGCATCTTATTTTTTCTTAATCCTTTCAGAGTCTGATCAAGGCTAAATTTTTTTCAATTAGATATTTCAACTAACGATTGGCCCGCCACTCCCACCCCTGCTCCCACCAAGACGACGCGCGGGAGGTACACTGACGAGGACGTATTCATGAGAGACTTATCCCTGCTCACAGAACCACTGCCCACATCATGGAACGCCGAGATCGACCCGATCCTGTATCAGATGGAAGCTGATCCGACTTGGCGACTCGATCCCGATGATATCGAACAACAGACGATCTTAGCAGCAGGATTCGAACTCACAGATACAGTTCCATGCTCTGATTTCAGGTGTCGCCGCCTCGTTTGTCAGCACCACCGCTTGCGAAGGTCAGACCATCGCCAAGTACTTCGACACTACTGCGGCCCTGTCGTCATCTTTGTGAGCTACTTTTGCGTGCACGTCGGCACGGACACGCCCGCCGTGTACGTGGTCAAGCCGACCAAGGCCCTCGTCTTTCGCACCCTCATGGAATCGCACGCCTTCGAGGACTGATCGGACTGATCTGCACAGGGACGTGCTCGAGCTAGAGATGGTGCACGGACAGGCGCCCTGCATGGACTCGTACAAGTGGCTGTGAGTCCCCATCACCCGTCGATAACTGCTGACCCGTGCTAGGTTCCACGCGTGCCGGTACCCCTCCAAGCTATGCGACACGGTGCGGAAATTCAACTCGCGCATGCACGATCACACTGCTCGTGCGCAAGAACTGGTTCTTTGAGGCGCCTCTCAGCATGGGCGGTAGGAAACTAAGTGCGGCAGAACTCCAAGTGTATGTGGCGATGGTGGATGGGCAGCGCTGACGAGATCATATGGTGCATATTAGCAAATGTAATGAAATATACAAGACAAAGTATGCACTGGAAGCAACCAGACTAGGTTACCTTTGAGATGCACGAAGCACTAGTGTCATTGTTAGCAACTTCACATTGACATCCAGTCACTATGTACTCACGGAAGATTGCGATAGCCTTCATTCCTGTCTAATGTTATAACAACTATTTGAGTTCCCTGTAGTAAGTAGTCGAAGGAGGAATGGTGCATAACAAGCAAAAGACGCACGTCTGACAGCCGATTCGTAGACTGTACAGTTCCATACTTGATCTCACCAGACATCGACCAAAAGAAAACTCGTGTGCCGTTCTAGGTAGGTTCAATAAATAACGTCTGAGAAGACAAAAGGACCGACTTACAGGGTACGCGTTCATAGCAAAAAAAATAGGCACAGTACAACTGGCTGAGGGCGGCCATTGGTTGCAGATTGCGCCCCTTATAAACTCCTTGAGTAAGGGCCGAGCGAGATCTGTTCTTCGATCTATTACTTGAAAGGCCCAGCCGGTGATAGGACCTAGTATTTGGACAGGCAGTGGCCGGTTGTTTCGTATATGAAGGTTGAAGCAGAGGCCTCATGTCGGGGACATAATAGTGCTCGAGGTCAGGATTCAAGTCTTTAATAGTTGTATTCTGGCATTACACGTTTTTCGCTTAAAATACAATGCTTCTATCCTCGTTCTCGTCATCCTGTGGGTGGGGTGGCGGGCGTGGTGTGTGCCCCATGCTCGTCCTCGTGGCTGGTGGAGGGTGCGCCCTTGCGCTCCCCTCCCTGTTCTCGACGTCTTGTGTGGGTGATGCGTGTGCCGTTGCCTCCGCCCTCCTGGTCGTCCTGTAGGTGGCGTGCATGCTGTTGTGCCCCGTTCACTCGTCTGCTTCGTTTACCCTCTCCGGTATACCTCAACTCATGGTAAGCTAGCGTTGCTTCTTTGTGTTGCCTGGCCGGTGGCGGGTGTGCCGTGCGTCGTTGCGTCCCTCCCTGCCATCGCGGTGGTGGTGGTAATGGACTGATGATGGTGGCATGCGCCATTGCACCACCTGTCTGTCGTCCTGGTTGGTGGAGGGCATCCAGCTCGACCTCGTCCCCAGAGCCGTTCAACCTGCGGCGAGGAAGTCAGCGAGAAACACTTGGCGCGTTCGAGGGCGAGATATCACGTTTCTTGGATCCGAGCAACAGCTAGTGGCGCTGTCCTCTCTACACAGGCCAGCCATGCAGAGTATAAAAGAAAACAACGGTAAGAAAGGCAAGATTGCCTCGAGGCCACGTGTTATGCGATCGACGTCATCAGCAGCACACTCTTGATTGGAACGAGAACATGATTATCAAATCACAATGCCTAGCATACGTGTGAGCGTCACGATGGGATAAAAAGGTCGTAGACATACTTTGCGTCACAAATTCTAATCAATCCATGGCTCAGCTCGAACATGTCGTTTCTATCACGTCTGCTGAAAACTACGGTACGAGCATACAAGATGGCTACAGACCTCAGTGAAATGATGATGAACTGAGCGTTCTTGGTCCTGTCCTTGAAATAGTTGACAACGATAGACGTTCCGGAAATCAAGGACAGCATTGTTCTCGTCCATAAAGTACAGTGGGGTGGGCTGTTTGGCCAAGAACGATCAAACCAACTAGGGAATCCGAGAGGCAAGGCATGACTTTACCTTGAAAACGTGGAGTGCAAACACGAGTGCCGGAGAACTCAACGTCTGCCCATCACGAGTCATGTTATTCCCCTTCGTGATCGCAGGACCAAATCACGCACCTTTTTGCCGCCAGACAAATTAGAGATACTCTTCCAGCTCTTCTTCGGCGGCATGACACTGAAAATGATACCCCCGGAGAACGGACCCATGCTATCGACCAATTCCAGTTCTGCATTCCCTCCCAAGGCGACCATCTATCCTGGAACTCGGAGTCGTCCGTGCTGTTCTTGAACTTGAGATGCACATAGCCAAGGGATTCTGGTGGAGGTCTACGAAGGAGCTCGAGCGATAGCGCGGATCCATAGTTGGCTGCAACACACCGACGAGTCAAGCAAAGACCCCAAGAAAGAGAACACACGTACGGGTTCCATAGGGTTCCCAATCGTCGCTCTGTGCATTCAAGATGTGGAAAGAGATGAAAGGTTGATAGCTCGTCTCGACGAGTAGAATTCGCAACGGGTCGTCGTCAAAAGCGATACGCTTAAGGTCCTTGACGATGGGACTAAGGATAGCCCGTCCAGTGACCGATATAAAAGGTCACATGTCTAAAACAAGGCGGAAATAGGTATGCGACTCACTATTACCAATGCCTCCGATTTCCTTGTCCAAAAAGACGGCGCCTTCTTGGTAATTAGCAAGGTCGCACGGCTGTTTAATCAGCATCTGTGGGACATAGAATGCAAAACTCTGGTTATGCATAAGTCGTGTATCAATGCAATCATACACCTATTGGTTTAGATCAGAGACAAAAGAGTACAATAAGAAATCTACGCACATTCCGCTATAATAAGACGCAGGCATCAGAATTTGTCACGCCCCATGTAGCCAGAAACTTACCATATCCACAAGTGATGCGGGCCTACCAAACATATAATTGTGCACCGCGTTGAAGAAATGCTCCGTATCCTTGGCTGTCTGTGCAAACTCTTGCGACGCGTACACTCCAGAAACGTGCTTGAATGCCTACGAACAAAAAGAACGCGGTAGGCACGTGAAAAAGCACACGGACGACGCACCCTGCATTTAACCCATGTCTCGAGCACAGGGTTTCCTACAGTCTGCTCCATGGGGACGTACCGATAACCCCCCAGCAGAGTAACGATCGTCGATCCGTTCGCAAGGTCGTTCTTGTTCAGTGGCGTTGGTGGAAGTTGAAGGGCAACACTCGAGTCAAAGATTGTAGCACCCTCACCACCGACCTTGGCAAGTACGTTCACCTGGCTGGTGTGAGGGGTCGTGTGGCATGTCGAGGATGTAAAGAGGCGAAGATGAGTTGGGGTACGCTGACTTGAGGTAGGAACCGAGCTGGAAGAACTTGACCTGCCAGACATATCAGCACGTTGGCATGGTCCAGAGAAGCAGATGACACACGGCACCGAGAGGCGTGCCCGCGCCTGGTCATGTCGCTCTCGCTTCTGCCGTCAGCGTTGTTGTGAGGCATGATGCTCAGTTGCGTTGTCCTTGCGTTCGCCGTCATCTTTATCGTTGTCGCATACCTGAGCTGCCTCAGAATAATGGTGGTGAGCGCACATACCCAGGTTCATCTTAACTGGCAGCGGGCATCTTATGTAAGTTCACGTATGGCAGTTCGTTGGTGCTCTCTCTATGGTAAGACTCTACCACCGAGGGAACCGAGTTACTGAACCCAAAGCCGACATAGCTGGACACCACCCAATGTGTATGCGGTGGCTCGGATGTGTTGTAGGCGACAAGTCATTCTGTATGGATCGGAGACACTGAGCAGTGCGCAAAAGCTAAGCAGCTCACGTTTCTCGCGTTATACGCGTCTTGAGCTGATGGCATCTACCAACAAGCAGCTGAGTGGTCTCTCCTGGAGAGAACGTGCAACAGGGAATTCACGCGAGGAATCCTCAGCTTCCCCGGGCGATGCGACATTCGAAAAGGTCAAACAGGCTCCTGGTGCGGGGACATATGTCCTTCGGTTCGAGAGCTCAGGCCAAAAACACTTCGTGAGTTGCACTCTGCATAATCTGATTCATAACTGATGACGATTTAGTTCTGGGTGCAGGTGATTTCACTCCTCAGCAATGCGCGTGCCATCCTGGCCTGATACGATCTTCAGGATGCATTGTCTTGCCGGGACGACGAGTTCGTTCACAATCTCAATCGTTTACTTCCAGATCCAAATATCATTCTTGTGTGGGTGAGCCTCAGGCGTCTACTTCAGGCGCGTCTTCCTCACAGGCATCCGTACCGTACGTTTTGTTTCTCTTATCACTCTGCTCAGGCGATCTGACACTTGGTAGGTCCAGCAGTCTCCATGCAAGGTTGACGCCAGAAAAAGTGGCACGTCTGTGAGCGCTCGTTACCTCCATGGGTGCAACACTGGCCCCAATCCAGGTCCGTCAACCATCTCTCCATCCCATGCCTTCCACTCACTGTTGCGACAGACGATGAGCTCTCCCTCACAGATATTCTAACATTGTCCAATCTCCTGCCACTTCCCACCTCGCATCCTGAACTCCTTTTGTTGCTCTTCCCCCATCTTCCTCCAGACTTGTTGCCCACTAGCGATGTGCCGTTGACACCCGAGTAAATGGCCCAGCTTACGAATATCTTCAGCGCACCATTAACTCACCCCCATTTTGCGCGTCGGTTGCCCAGCTCGACACAGGGCACTTAGAATCGGTGCGTTGGGGAGTTTCGTCCGGAGCCTTGGGTTACCGGAAAGCGCAGGAACGGAGGTTGGCACATTTTTGAGGGCGATTTTGGAGCAAGCCAGATGGGAAGGACAGGGACGAAGCGAACCAGAGGATAGAATGGAAGAAGAATAGAGGTCTATCCTGAATCCGGGCGTGCATATTAAATACTTGTGTAAGACAATTGATGAATAACAACAGTCACAGGGACTATTTATCCGAAAGTAGCCAAATAAATTCAATACAGTATCACAAAAATGATGGCGCAACAGAAAGACGTTTACCTCGTTATTGGCGGCAGCGGCTTCGTCCGTAGACATGTCGTTGAACAGCTTCTCGTGTGCGCCGATATCGTCTCCATATTCGATAAGGTCCAGAGATACCACGATGTTCCATTTTGTTTGGGAGACATGAACGAGTGGGACGTCCTGAATGCCATTCAAAAGGTGACTTTCTTCTGTTGCTACTCGTTTTCAACGGACTAATGAGCCCAGCCACATAGTCTGGCATTACTTGCATCATACACACTGCCTCGCCCCAACATGGTGCTAAAGACCCCTCAATCTACTACAGAGTCAACGTCGATAGCACACAGGCGGTAATAAACCCTGCTGTTGTGGCTGGCGTGCGAAAGCTGGCGTACACTAGCTCAGCAGGTGTGTCATTCGACGGCAAGGACGTTGTAAACTTGGATGAACAATCACCCTACCCCAAAAAACCGTTTGATGCTTACAATGACTCAATGGCCAAAGGGGAGGCGTTGGTGCTTGCGGCTAACGGAAAGGGTGGCCTTTTAACCGTCGCACTGCGGCCTGCTGGGATGTTTGGGCAAGTCCACCATTTTCCTCGTTCCTGCTTCACACACTCATACCGGACTGTTATTCGCTTCCAGTCCTAGAGACCAACAGCTAATGCCAGGCCTATACCAAGTCTACAAGCATGGCCAGACACACCTTCAAGTCGGGGACAACAACAATCTGTTTGATTATACCTACGTCGGCAACGCCGCACAGGCGCATCTCCTCGCAGCCGAAAAACTTGCCGACCCAACGTCCTCGGACAGTGCCTCAACCAACTCCATTTTGGCAAACATCACCCTTGTCGATTCGTTCGTCCGCCTCTTCCTTCACAAAGCACTCCCACCCGTTTCTGCCACGTTCGGCTTCTGGCGTGTGCCCACCTCCAAGGCGCGCCCGCCCGGTCCATACGTCACCCCACCTCCGCCATCGAGGCCGCACTCAGAGTGTCCCACGACGTCACCAAACTGATGCACGTCATCGTTCGGAACTGGTTCAACCAGTTCTCTTACGCCGCGCTCGAGGTTTCCCCGAGCAACCCTCTCCAGGTCGCTGGACATGCTTTTTTCATCACCAACGGTGAGCCGTCTACTTTTGGGATTTCACATGCACGTCAGTTGTCCCTTTCTCCTTTGTATCTTGTGACACCCCCATTCCCTCATCTCGCGACACTTATTTACTATTTGTTCTTAAATTCTCTCAGCTTTCCTCTCGCTATCGCACTTTATTTCTTTCTCGTTCTTTTCGTGCCTGCGCTAGATATAGTGGTCCATATCCTGTGTCATTTGTCAGTCATTAGTTGCCTGGGTCGTACTTTGAATGAAGGTGCATAACCCGACTGTATCTAAGGCTTTGGCGAAAAAGAACATCTTCGACTGACTATTGATTAACCAACATCAAAATAGAACACTCCTGCATGCTATACTACACAGCATCTGCCGATTCCTCCTCCGATTCCTCCTCCTCCTCCTCCAATTGAGGCAGCTGTTGTCTTCTCTCTTCTTCATCTGAAGACTCCTCATCTTCAGCAACTGGTCGCATCGATTGACGTCGTACTGGCATTCGATACTCCTCCTCCTCCTCCTCCTCCTCCTCCTCCTCCTCCTCTAGCACAACTGGTGCTGCTCGCAGAACTGGTGTTGTATGAAGTCTTCGTAACGCAGTAGGATTGATCGCAATGTTTGGCCCTTCCATGGTACCATTCTTGGGTAAGCCTCGCCACCGTTGACCATTTTGCTTCCTCGTTGACCACATTCGATCATATTCTGTGGACGGGATCCAAGCCAGAATCTTGAATTTATCCCAAAGTTCCGAGCGAACCAAACCAAGAACCCGTGCGTCAAGGCGAGCAACCAATGCAAGGTATTTGTGAAAGTACCGACACTTGCCAAAGTTTTGACCTGCGTGGTCAGGGATTGATTTCGGGAAGAATCTATCGAAATGCTTCACCCATTGCTGGTCCGTGCATAGCAAATACTGAACGCCAAAGAATGGCAGCTCCAGCTGCATGTACAACCCCTCTATGGCCTGCTCCCCACGCAAAATGTTCGGAATATTTGTCCATGCGCCTTCATATTGCCCACGTTTGTTCGGCGATTCGTGAAGGATATCGTGATACATCTGTAACAGGATCAATTGCACCTCGTTTTTCAACGGATCCTCAACCTCCTCCCCTCCTCCCAGTATGTCCTCGTCTTCATCAACCTCGCCACGTGTACCGCCCCCGTTCCGAACAAAGTAATCGACATCAGCTCCTTGAAGTCGGCGAGGAGCGGGAACTGGAAGTCCATTGAGTCGCGCACCAATCTGAGGTAGTGGATTATTCTCGTCTCGAAAGTTACTTGCATCCACCGTGTGCTGAGCAGAACGATTTGAGGTCCTTTCCGAGTTCACGATACGTCGCCCTGTCCTCACTTTCCCGCATCCCAGAATACGACGAACTTCGTTGATAGTACCCTTGTTGTATGCTTTTGCGATCAGTTGGTGAGAGAAAGTCTTCGCATATGGAATCCGCAGACTGTGAGTACGATGGTCTGCGATGATGTCGCATATGAAATATACGCCCGCCTCGTTCATAAGTGGAATTGTTGGCGAATCCAAGTCACGTGGATCGTCCCCTTCACGCGCCAACACGTGGGGTGATGCTTCCTTCGCGAGTTCTTCGAATGCATCATCCGGTGTTCGATATACGCTGTTCATGATCCAAACTGAGATCGCACCAAGTGCAAGGGCGCTGTCCGACTCGCGATCAAACGGGTCGCTTTGGTGTAGGTTTTCAAGTACAATATAAACTGCCGCGAGACGAAGCCATTTAAAATACCTGATCCAAGTATTAACGACTTCATCAACCATCATCAAAGAGTAAACGACGTACCACCAGTGACGACTTGAGAATTGTACGATAGTTTCATTGATTAAGTGACGTGGAAAGTCAACAAGAAATCGGTTTGCGTCCGAAAGATATACTCTGAGCTCCAGACGCGCACATCCTTCTTGTGTCGCATTCTCGCCATGGTCGCCTGCGCAGGTGAACAGAGTCGTACTTTGTTTGTCAAGGTCCTCCAGCAAACTCCCACAAGTCTTCTTCGTCAATAGTTCGGCTGGTCTCCGCGGGCGAAAGATGCTATCATGAAGCTTGTATGAAACGGACTTCTCGGTCGTGTACGCTTGAATATATTCCACTTCGTCAGATACCCTCTTCGGTTTCCATCGAAAGCCAGCAACGTCCTTGAGGTTCATTTGCGGATCAACGTAGAACGGTTGCTGGGCCATATAGCGCGCGATGTCAGGGATGTGAGGAAAAATATGTCGAAGTAAAGCACCATGCCCGCTAGAACGCCAAGTAAGGACTTTCCCCCTTATTCCGAACTCGAGACCGACGTCGATGACCCATTGTTCACGGACGATCGCATCCATGTCCAAGACTCTTGTCAGATCCTCGAGCGCAGCTACCCTCTCATAGTCCTCCCCGTCTTCCAGATCTTCTAGCCGATCTAAGTTGTGGACTGTAGCAGCCTTCCAACCACGGAGCTCATGGCCAAAGTACGCGTCTTGAAAATACGGACGCAGCTGTGAGACCTGTTCCAGATAGTGTTCACCAAAGTCATGCAGAAGGTGGGCGGGAATGTCAAGAGTACCGAAGTGAAGGCGGCCATTGCGATCCTTGGCTGCCCGTATGGCAACCTCGTAGCTGGCAGGCCACTGAGCGGCCTGATTAGGCATCAGACGCATGACGATCGGTCGAAGGCAACGATTATAGATGAGTTCGACATCGGTGGAGGGGATGGCATTCTTGGCGAAACGGTTATACATGCGAGGGAAAAAGACACGAACGGCCGACCGGCTCGCAGCCTTTCCCAGTGGGAGATTGGGAATGCGGTGCATTGGGACATGCAGGGGATTGCCCTATTAGATGACATACGTCAAGACTTCACATTACGTTGGCAAGATAGTAGTAGGAGAGACTCACATTGTTGTCGAGGGCGTTTGCCGTGATATGATTATTTTTTGTCAATGTGTCAGTGAACGAAGGGGCAGGCGAGATGGTCAAAGGTACTGAATATGGCAACGTCTTCGTGGTTCCAATCAACGAATCGAAGTCGCGAGTGACATTGACGTTACGGATTTCGTTGACACCTTGAATGGCGTTGATCGTAATGTTGCGCTGAGTCTCCAGGTTCGTACCCTTTCTGCCTGCGAGAACGAACTTGATAAATTTCATCTTCTCTATGTCCCCTCCATCCTGTATGGCGTTGTAGTACGAAATCCCTTTGTTGACGAATCGAGAGAACGTGTACTGAATCGGGTCGCGCTCACGGTCGTCTGGGTAGATACGCATGGCCATAGTTTGCTACAGGGAGGAATGAATATTGAAAGTGAGGATGGGTTCGAGAATGAGGTACCTGTGGTTACGGCCACCTTCGACAGTTGATAAAAATATTACTGACGCGGAGTATCCTGGGTCTGAGAATCCAGAATTGACATAAGTGGTGACAAACAAGACAGGTAAGTGGCGAGGAGTACTGCGGGTAGCTGCAAGGCCGTAGAAATCACGTCACGAATGTCGGTATTCTGCTGAGTATGCAATTATTCCGATTGGTCGAAAATGCTGGAAGCGAAAGACATATACCTAGATGTGGGTGACTTCCAAAAAGAAAGGGTCACCTGCAGGTGGTTGGAGCCTATCGGAAATGTAAGCCAGCCTGCGGAGGCCACCACGGGGAGGCTTGGCAATGAATTTACCCCGTTTGGCTTGCTTGAGAGCATTTTGACCAATCACAACGCGGCGGCTGGCGAGCAAGTGACGTACTTCATGCGCATTTGCTGATTCGGATACAGTCCTCTAACTCGGCTAACTGGGATTTAGCTCATAGCCTTGCGAATAACGTAAGTTAGCGAACATCCGAAGGCATGTATCCACTTACCTCACCGTATATGGGCGGGCATTAAAAGCGGGCGCCTGGGACGCCAGTGGAGTATACTAGCCTTTCACGTCATTAGTGAAAATGTACACACACACCTCATGGTCATCCCGGAGATTTGTTGTTAGCGACTATGCGGGCATAGGTTCACAACACATTGTGTGTGGGGATCTAGGGGCCCGGCCCTAGGATGTCTAATGAGTGTGGTCTTGTGCAAGCTGCCCTTACCTGAGGCTGTAGGCTGTCAAAACGTTGTGGTAACGTTACTGGACTGCCTTGCATCAGTGAGGCCCGCTGGCAGTAAATCCTAAGCGGCATGAGTTTGGCTAACATTAGTGACTGTGCAAGTGGATGCACAAACATGTTACGTCCCTCATAGTTGTGGTCGTCCTTGAAGATGCCCGTTGAGCACAGCAATGATTGCAAGTAGCAACTGAGCAAATGCACGCACATCCGATTCGCGTTGGCAGGTAGGGTCGAAGTTACGAACGAAACGGCAGATGCGTAGAAAAAACGAACACGGATCAACTTGCGAGTTGGGACTGGTAGTACAAAGGCAAAGATAGCAAAAATGAACTCATGCCCGTTTCTTACCCTTATCTTTACCCTTACACTTCGTGCCCTGTTTGAATTGACCCCTTCCACCGGGTACTAAATCCACACCACCCACTTGATCCTTTCTGCGTGATGTTGAGGGACATGTAGTATTTGCGACAGAGCTGGCGGCTTGTGACGACGGACGGGCAGATCGCGACGATGGACCAGCAACTTGCGACGATGGACCAGCTTCTCGCGATCGATTCTTCACGCCAGCACTGAGGAATGGTCCCTGGGTGGGCCCAGGCGACTGGGAAGGCAGTGGCGTCGATGAAGAGGGTGGAGGAAGCCTCAACTTGTTGAATCCTGATGCCAAGATCGTCTGTTGTTCGATCTCATCGGGATCAAGTTGCCAAGTCGGATCAGCTTCCATCTGATGCAGGATCGGGTCGATCTCGGCGTTCCATGATGTGGGCAGTGGTTCTGTGAGCGGGGACAAGTCTCTCATGAATACGTCCTCGTCAGCAGGGGTGGGAGTGGTGGGCCAATCGTTAGTTGAAATATCTAATTGAAAAAAAAAAGCCTTGATCAGACTCTGAAAGGATTAAGAAAAAATAAGATGCACCTTCTGTCGCCTTTTTCTGCTTGCGCAAGGTTGGTTTCGGGCGTGACTTTGATTCCTGCGCAGGCGGCACAGAGGATGAGGGAACATCTGCTGTGGACGCAGTGACCTGAGCGGCAGGAGCGGGACCAGGAGGTGCCGAAATAGTGCGGCCAGGATTAGGAAGCAATGCAGAGCACGCTGTTCATGGAGATGGGGATGGGGTATTGATATTGAAGAGAAGAGCATACCTTGGATACAATTAGCTGCCGACACGACTCTTTTCCCCCTCGCGTCCATTGCGGTAGGCGATGTCGGAGAGGTGGGGATGGTTCGTTTTGTGGGCGGTCGAGTAGGCGATAAAGGTCCATGTGCCTCTTGTGCACGGGCCTTCTTCGAACCGCGTTTGTTGCGTGTGGTCGGTTCCTCAAACTCAAACACTTTGTCCACGACCATTTCGTCGTCGGATTCGGTCGTGATCGAACTCTGAGCGTCGTTGTTATCGTCGTCATCGTCCACATTACCCATGAACAATTGCACTAGGGACTTGGGTAGATGAGAAAGGCACGAAATGCAAATGCTTACGGGAGTGATTATCGACGCCTACGAAGGCTTCGTGTAGAACACCTTTATCGAAGGCGATGTTGTTGAGGTAGACATCAGGCGTGCCACCGGCGACAAGTCGGTAAAAGTGTACTACCTTCTGCTGCGGGTAACGATAGATCCGGCCGCGTAGTTGTTCGTCGTCGAGAGCAGACCAGAGGGTGTCCTAAGGTAGTTTAATTCGTTCAGTGCGTGAACTGATGAATGAACCAAGACTTACCGCGATGATCATGATGTTCGCACACGCGAGATTGAGACCGACTGTGCCAACCATTGAAAGAATGAGAACGCGAGAGCCAGCCTCGCGAGTCGAGGTGCGGAATTCTTCAAGGATGGTTTTGCGCTTGGCGGGAGCGACACGACCGTTGAGTTCAAGGGCCTTGATGCCTCGAAGGCTCAAAACCTAAGTAAAGTAAATGAGTGACAGGAAAGAAACAACGAAAATAAAAAAATACGCACATCTTGGATGGCAGGATTTGAACTTGGAAAGAGTGAGAAGATCACGATGCGATCGCAATCGTGCCTAGCGCTTTGTGGTTGGGAATCACATTGTATGGCAACCACGGATTTCTTGTCGGGACCGATCGTAAGGGGTGGGGCGTCGTCGACTTCAAGATGGTGCTTAACGATGTCCAACAAAACGTCAAGTTTTGTTGACGTGTGGTTCACCTTCCAGTCTTCAAGAGAGGACGGTTTTTTCCAGACTTCGGCGTTTCCTTGCGGGTTCATGTGAGGGTGTAGGAGACTGCGACGGAATTCGATGTAGAAGTTCTGTGAAATCATATTTGAGCATTGCATAACCAAGTGGAAAAATGATGTGCGTACCTTGCTAGCCCCTGCGAGTGTTGTGACCGGGCGATGATCCATCAATTCAGCGGTTATTTTCTGTAGCCGCCTCTTCTCCCAATCCCGAAGTTCGAGAACGAGAACATGTATGTGGAAGGGGGGAAGACCAAATATTTTTTGGCCAGCATTGTCAACGGAATCAAGGGTACGGCGAATGATGTGCTTCGAGTAATTGTTGCGTATGAACGGAATCCAATCACGTAGTTTTGGGATGAATTCTGACTTGGTCGACACCTGTTCGCCGTCAACACCAGCTAGCATCGAACGAAGTCTGTCGGCGGCATCAGTCGACTCCTTCTCCATCTTGCGGTCCCTTGCTTGCGCACGATTGAGCTCTTTCGTCATCTGCGAATACTTCTCCTTTGACGCGAATGAGGAAATACCCATCATCGCCCCCATCAGCCATAAGTCCTATGATACGATGTGAGTGAATGGGTAAGACAAAAAGTAGAATAGATATAGTATCGCATACCTGGAGTTTCGTCATCACCGGAGTCGCAGTCATTACAACGGTTGACTCGGCCAGTTTGCGAAGGCCGTGATACGCCGTATGCACTTTATTGAACTTGCGTGCCGAATGCGCCTCGTCCATGACGGTGAGCAGGTAATTGTAACCGTATACCGTAGTATTCGACCTTGATGCAAACGCGGCAGATGGTTTGACGGTTGACTCGACATCTTTGATGAAGTCGACAAAGATGATACTCGCGTCATCTTGTAAAGCCTACATGAGGCGTGAACAAATGAGTGAGGATGATTAAAAGAACGGTAAAAGCAACGAAGTTACACTTTCGGTCGCGAGGATGATACGCCTGTGAGCGGGCTGTATGCTCTTTGAGTACATCTCGTTCCACCAAACCTTCCTCGTGGAGAACTTGCCCGTATACGGCAGAATGTCGAATGATTTCGGCGTAAGGAATCGGCGTAATTCACGAAGCCATTGGTTGTGGAGGTTGACAGGGCAAGAAACGATGATAGGAAGATCCGGTATGTTGTTCGGCTTGCCTCGCCATTTCTTGTCGGCTGACACATTGAACGATCAAGATGAGTATGACAAACTATCAGACACGGATGAATAAGTACCGAATATGCCAGGGAATTTGGCCACCTTCTCGTAGTAATCGACATAGAAAGAAAGAGTGGCTATCAAGCCAACAACCTGGAAAGTCTTACCAATACCAACACCGTCCATAAGGAGAACGGGAGCGCCTTCGAAGGAGCGCTCGACCATGCGAACAATCCCCACAAGCTGATGCCACCGCGGGCGCAAAGGTTCACGAGAACTCGATGGATCCGCCAACCAGAGAACACCCTCGTCCGACCACGGGTCGATGATGCCGTCGGGATCTGTGAAACCCTGGAAATATGGTATCTTGTGGTCAGTAAAACCAAGCATCGACCACAGGTCCTCTTCTGTGAAGTTCGCGAGATCTTCAACCCCTTCTTTCCACGCCATATCGAGCTCTCGACCCTCAGGCAGCTCGACGAGAGCAGCGTTGGAATCAATGCTGAGAGAATCGATCGCGGCACTGATCAAGTGCTCGACCTCTTTGATATCGTCGGTCGATGCGAAAGCTTTGAGAGCGTCGCGAAAGACCTTCGGTAGAGCTGGTAAAGTAGATCATATCGTAGCAGTGCAAATCAAAGGCGGTACATACTTTTACGAAGCTCGAGCTTCGTATCGTCGTTCAGGGCCTCCGCCAGCATTGCACTAAGCACCTTCTGCTCCTCCTCTACCTCTTTGACGGCGGATTCGTCTAAGTAACGCTGAACGAGCATAATATACTTGCGGCTGGTCGCGAGGTAGGACTTGAGCATTTTGATCGATATGTTCGGATTTTGTTCGAGTTCTACATCGTGAAAATCTAAAGAGAGTAGACAGCTCGAAAGGTGTTAACGTACCTCTTCTCGCCCCTTGGAGAGCCTGACTATGCTTCAGCATTAGATTCTGCTCACGGAGCGTTCCCTTCCGGTAACGATGCCATGTCTGAGTGATAAGGACTTCGGTGAATTCGCGAACCTCAGTGACGAGGAAAGTGCTCGAGTCATCAGTGAACGCGTCCTGGCCGAACAATATCGACGCAAGGGGAACGAGGACGGTGGGCACTACCTGGGCTGCATCGATAATTAGCAGATGTGATAGATGCGTACAGTATGTCGAACAGATACCTTGATCCAAAGTAGGGAGCTGCGGAAGGATAAGTGAAGTACACGTGAGTAGGGAAACGAACCTACCGCTCGTACTTTCAGACGACCCATCGCATGGTGAGCGGTGACCTTTGATTCGGCGAAAACGTTGTCCACAATCTTGAGAAGTTTCCAGTCACGTATGCCAACTTTGACGAACTCATTCCAAGCCTTGCGACCGGGGGCGTCGTTGTCTGTGAAGCCGCGGGTGGAGTAGGACAATCGATCGGATGGTAGGCGGGACCAAAGGTTGACAGCATAGATCTTGACACTATTCGCAACCTCGATGGACCAGTCGAAGACGAGTGGGGAGGCATCTCTGCCGTCCGTGTTGTTTTCTGGCACCTCCCAGGGGGCACCAAGGATATTGGTGATCGACTGCCATGTTTCGTACGTCCAAGGGGCACCTTTGTAGTAACCTAGAAGGAGGAGGGCAGCGCTGATGGATAGGGTAGGCATTGAGTGCGAGGGATCGAACAAAGTGCAACCACACACCTGAGACGTCCTTTTCACCTTGAGCCTTTGCATACAACCCACTCGTAAGTTGCCGGAGAGTGGTTGAGAAGCGATGACATCAACCGGAATGATGTTCGCAACGAGGCATAATCGGCTGCGGAGATGTAAGCTGGCTAACTGAACCGATGACTCACTGATCTAAGGAACAGCGCATTCCTATTCTCTAACCGTGTACGTCGTGTTGGCCCATCAGGAAAATGACAATGTTGTTAGCGCTTATGTCGGAAAACTTACGAGGCCCCATTGCGATGGCGCAGGTGGGGAACCCTGGATCCCGCCTCGGCGGGAATGCCACGAATGGCAAGTGGCAGTGCGCCTCGACGCGTCGTGCGCTCACTGTTCCTGACCAATGAGTGACACCATCACAGTGACAGGGTCACAAATAGTTTCCGAGTCTTTGACCACAACGGCGGCATGGCCTTACCTGTGTGTTTCCTTGTCTGCCCTAGTTGTATTGCTGAAACACTACACAGGACAGTTCAGTACCAATGGATGAAGACGTCTCGAGCGACGTGATTCCTAGCAACATCGTATCGAGACAGGCAAGTAACATCATCTCCCCTTTAGGCCGTCATCTATTTACCGCGTGTGTGACATCGGATGGAACAGCAAAGTGGATGATGGTGAAAGCGAGTACATTGAAGGCGGCTCGAGCTCGGAGGAAGACCAGCTTCAGAGTGACCAGGAGGAACAGGTTCGCGCACGCGTTTATTGCCGATTTCAAATATGACCATGTTGCCTCCAGGAGCCTGTGGCAAGCAGCTCTTCGCCCGCTAAACTGGTGAAGATGCAGCGGTCTGCAGAGAGACAGCAAAAAAAGCAAAAAAGAAAGGAGGACGAAAGCCATCTTCACGCAAAGAGACAGGAAATGGACAAAGCCAAGGTACGTGTTTCCACATGAATGACAAACGATATATGTGAGTGTTTTTACATCGTTTAGGTCGCCGACGCCGTGAAGCAATACACTTACTTATTGGGCCAAACGGACCTCTTCAAGTATTTCGTTGATATCAAGGTCCGTGTCATTCGTAGTGACCTGTTTCCTGACTATCATGGTATGTTTGCAGAAAGCCCGCGACCCCCAATACGCTGTGTTGTTCGATGCGCAACCAAAGCAACGGGGAAGAGGTCGCAAGAAGCCCATGCAAGTGTCACCTTTCCGTTACTTCCTATTTAATACTTATGGTCATCCAGTGATCAGAGCGCTCGCCACAGGAAATCCGAGAAGGAGGAAGACGAAGAATTGCTGAAAGATGGGGAACTCGCCGCTGAAGGAGATGATCAGCCGTAGGTGTTCGAAGAATCACCGAGCTGTAAGTCCGTCCCATGTATCGTAGAGTAGTTCCTGACTTCGCGCAGTTATCCACGGCACCATGAGAGCCTACCAACTTCAGGGGTTGAATTGGATGGTATCATTACACCACAATGGCCTCAATGGCATCCTCGCCGATGAAATGGTGTGTGATCCACTGATGCCCTTGCATGCGCCAGCTACTCAACCATATTTACAGGGTCTTGGTAAAACGCTACAGACCATCTCATTCCTTTCGTATCTCAAACATTACCGTGCTGTTCACGGTCCTCACCTCATTGTAGTACCCAAGTCGACGCTCCAAAACTGGGCCCGAGAATTCGAGCGGTGGACACCGGACGTCAACGTCGTGGTCCTGACTGGTAGCAAGGAGGAGCGTGCCGAATTGATCGCCAACCGACTTATTCCTCAAGATTTCGACGTCTGTGTCACGTCGTACGAGATATGTTTAATCGAAAAGTCGGCGTTGAAGAAATTTTCATTCGAGTACATTGTCATCGACGAAGCTCATCGCATCAAGAACGTTGATTCAATTCTTGCTCAGATTGTCCGCACCTTCATGTCTCGTGGTCGCCTCTTGATCACGGGCACACCACTTCAGAACAATCTAAAAGAATTGTTCGCGCTTCTGAACTTCATCTGTCCAGAAATATTCTCCGACTACGCCGATCTCGATGCGTTCCTTCACAAAGACGACGCAGGCGCAGATGGTGAAGAGGAGAAGAGCAAGAAGGTCGTCGAAGCTCTACACAAAATTTTACGACCCTTCCTACTATGTCGCGTCAAGTCCGATGTCGAGAAGAACCTTCTCCCAAGTGAGTAACCTTGCGTCATATTCTTCTGAAAGTTGACTTGGGCTTTAGAAAAGGAAATCAATATATACGTTAGTCTTACTGACATGCAACGCAAGTGGTATCGCTCTGTCCTGGAAAAGGATATTGATGCAGTTAATGGTTCATTCTGCTTATCTATAGCACTCGAGTTGAACGCTAATTCTGGTAGGGTTGACCGGAAAGAAGGAGGGGAAGACTCGTTTAATGAACATGGTCATGCAGGTCTGTTTGTTGTTTGACCCCAGGATTACTATCTAATACCATCCCAGCTCCGGAAAGTAACGTGTCACCCATACTTGTTCGATGGCGCAGTAAGCCCTTCCATTTCTATCGGCGTGGGCATGCGTGACCCTTTGGTGTGATCAGGAGCCAGGTCCGCCATACACCACGGACGAGCATCTCATAGAGAACTCCGGAAAAATGATGATATTAGATAAATTACTCCAGTCCTTGAAGGCCAAAGGATCGAGAGTCTTGATTTTCAGTCAGATGAGTCGCGTTCTGGATATCCTGGAAGACTACTGCCTCTTCCGCGCATTCAGTGCGTTCCTAACTCCTTCGCGTACTATGTAATTTTGACAACATCATCCAGAATACTGCCATATCGACGGCAGCACTGCACACGACGACCGCATCGTCGCTATCGACGAGTACAACAAGCCAAACAGCGAGAGATTTATCTTTTTGTTGACCACCCGTGCTGGAGGACTTGGTATTAACCTCACAACCGCTGACATCGTCATCCTCTACGACAGCGATTGGTAAGATATGTCATGACGATTAACGCACGCATTGACTCTAGACATAGGAATCCCCAAGCTGACTTGCAAGCCATGGATCGTGCACACCGAATTGGACAGACGAAACAAGTATATGTTTTCCGCTTCGTGACGGAGGGTAGTGTCGAGGAGCGTATGCTCGAGCACGCTGCGCAAAAGCTAAGGCTGGATCAGCTTGTCATTCAACAGGGTAGACAACAGCAATCCAAAGGCAAGTCCTGTCGCACTCGATTTGCGAGTCATCGATCTCACGTTTGTCAGACATAAGCTGCAAGCAAAGATGAACTTCTGGACATGATCACGCATGGTGCCGAGAAAATCATTAACGCTTCTGACGAGTGAGTGCCTGTCTTGTAAACTTCCGCGATGTCGTCGAGACTCTCGTTTCCAGAATGCTCATCGATGACACTATCGAGGCCATCATCCAGCGTGGCGAAGAGCGTACTGCAGAGCTTAGTAGCAAGTACGAGGGGTTCAACCTCGAAGACCTCAGCAACTTCAAATCTGATAGTTCGTTACAACAATGAGAAGGCGAGGACTTTCGTGGTGGCCGCAAGCCGCTCAATTTGAACATGCTCTCGTTGTCGAAACGGGAGAGAAAGACTAGCTACTCGGTCGATAGCTACTTCAAGGATACGCTGCATGCTGGTCCATCAAAGACGGAGAAAGCACCCAAGTTGCCCCCTGCGCTGAAGCAAATTCAGATGTGAGTATTGTTATGCCGCATCATTTCATGTTGACGTTGGGACTCGCCTCGTAGTCAAGACTTCCAGTTCTTCGACCCAGCTCTAGCTCAGCTTCAGGAGAGAGAGCTGGCGGTGTTCAAGGTTTGTCTTACGATCTTCGTCATTGGCGCTGTCGTCGATTTACGTTGCCTCAGCACATGAACGGTATTTGCGCGACTACGAGGGAGCTCCAAGGACCCGAAGATACTCCAGAGAAACTCGATGCGGAGCGGGCTGCGGCTCAAGAATTTCTCGACAATGGTAATAGTATGGACATCTAGTGATTTGTGCAGTGCGCTGATACGTATCTTCACAGCGGAGCCGCTTTCCGAACACGAGCAAGCAATGAAGGAGCAGTATACAGAGGCCGGATTCCATGACTGGAGCCGGTGGGATTTCCAACAGCTTGTCCGTGCACTGGAAAACTACGGGTGGTGCATAGATCCTCGTGTGTCATACGATTTGATGAACCACTGATGTTATTAGGACTGATGATTATGATCTACTCGCCTCTGAGATCCAGGACAAGGATGCAAAGGCGGTAAAACGCTATTACACCTACTTCAAGAAGCACTGGAAGGAACTTGCCGAACACCCTCGCATTGCCGCTTGCATTGCCGAGGGCGAAGCCAAGCGCAACAAGTGGTTGAATCTCGAGTATCTCCTTACCAAGAAGATAAACTCCGTCAAGCATCCGATGCAGGAACTCGAGCTCAATTAACCTACCACCAAGGGATAGGTATATTCCGAAGAGGAAGATCGGTACCTGCAAATCAGTATGGGTTCCCACTCCCTAGTGCCCAGTCTCCTTCACCTGCTACCGCTATCACCAAGTACTATCTTTCTGACGAGACAAAGTGGCGTGTGATTCAAGGTAGGCTTTTGCGAATTTCCCGATCATTTGTCTCTCATTTCGGACGTAGAATGTGGCGACTTTGACGATATTGTCATCGGAACCAGTTATTGTGCTCTCGCATACATCGATAAAGCCCTCGAATTGAACCCTAAACGATGAATCCTTGTCCTCGAGCGCGGAGGTTAGTGGCAACCGAATTTTTTATGTTTTCTCTGACAACGACTCACATAGGCATCTGGCTTACGAGTCATTTTCAGGTATATCTGCAGTTCTTGATACCGGATGGACGCTGACGCTTTCTGCTCAGAACCTTCCTCTGCCATTCAATTTACTTTTGAACAATGTGTCGGAAACATATCCGTGGGCCCTGACCTCCTCAGCCTTTCACGGTGATGTCAAGGTGCCTTCTTACATATTTCAAGTATGCTTCATTCACATTCGTGTTTTAGTTTGTGTGGGGGTGCATCCCCTTCTTTGGTGGACGAAGCACTTTTTGTTCTGCATGGTCCCCACGACCTCCGCTTGCATTGATGCGTGACTTTCCAAAGTCATTACTTGCTACTGCGTCGGAAGAAAAGCTTTGGAGAGATTCCAGGGACCTTCTCAATGTGGTTGAACCAGACCAGCTTTATGGCGGGGAGCACTACGCCCTTCAGAAATACCTTGGAGAACAGCTCAATGAAGCTGTCTCGGCTGATTTTGCGGTAAGAAGGATCGATTCAGCCCATTACACAGAACCGGCGAACCTTGCTGTCGGGCGGACGATGCCAGTCTCTAAGCTAGCATTCGAGAAGTTCTCGACGCCGGGTCCACTTTTGAAGCTGTGCGAACGCCAACGCAAGCTCGCCCAGAAAGGAAAGGGCTCTCCTCTGACGATCGCCACAGATGTTGTCGTGGAGCGGTTCGAGATTGATCCCCTAGACCCAGGTCAAAGGGTGCACGTGCTGCACACATCGCGTGGTGCCCTGAGTTTCTCTTTCCAGAAGAAGCCCAACATCATTCTTGCGACGGGTGCCATCCCAGCTTGCACCCTCGTGCTGAATTCCGTCTCAAAACAACACGGCAGAGCCGGCTCGCACCTCGGCGGCCACTTTCTTGGTCATGTCAGCGCACGTTTCCCTCTCTTGGAGAGGTTTGGTAGTCTTCGCGACCAGGAATGGGACGAGCATAAGTGGAAGGGTTTGCTCCAGACCCCGGACGATACTCTCCAGATCGCTTCCTACTACCTCGCCGGGCGCGACCCTTCCACCGGATTGCAGTACCGTGGCGAGATTACGGTGACACATGCCCCCCTTGCAGAAGTGCAGCAAGAAGACGTTGCAAGGTTACGTCCCGACTTTTTCTCTGCACCCACCAAAGCCCAGCTGCTGGGTTCCCACAACTATGTGATCGTAGGTGAGGCGTGTCGTCTACCATAGTCAGGAGATGCCTCATATGACCCCCTAGTGTGTGTCATGTTTGGCGAGATCGACGAGTCAAACCCAGAATGTGGCGTTCGGTTCAATAGGGAGAGACCCGACAGGACTACGAATGTTGACCTTCAGCTCACGCTGTCGGAAAGGAACAAGAAGCTGCGCGAGGTCATGTACAGAGCTGCGTAAGTACCGTTTCGACCATCGCAACGGAATGACCATAACGATGTGTAGACTGCAAGCCATCAAAGCGATCGCGGCCAACAAGACTAGCGATGTTGAGTTTTGGCACGACGGTGGTCATGGCACGGGTTTGTGGGATAGATCAGAGCCCGACAGGACCCAGTTCTAACTACACGGGCTCGTCAATGAGTCCTTGACCCTCTACATGGACGATATGCTTCCTGTTCATCCTAATCTAGAACCAGCGACTGAGCCACAAGGTCAGTCGCGGCCCTCTGTCGACCGCATCTATGGCACTGGCAACGTCTATGCAACTGGTTCCACCATATTCCCTACTTCCAGAGCTTGGAATCGTACGTATGGATGACGCACTGAGTTGGTTGTCCCTGACGATTCACACAGCGACGCTTACCAAGTGTGGGTTCGCGCAGGATCTCGCAATCAAGTTGCATAAGATTTCTGTGTTCCGACAAGTCTTTTCCCTGTCTATCGCCTTGGATCAGGTGCACCATCACCAAGGAACGACAGAGAATCTCCTGGGTGCTCTGCAGAGAAGGGTGTACGACGCACTTACGTCGCTGAACCCCAAGGGTCCATCGAGCCAGAGGGGCATATGGCAACTCAACTGGGGGCCAGTCGCCTGGAAAAACAACTTGGACGAAGCCCCTGAGTATCACTGCGCAATCTAGCTGATGACACCTCACAACAGGCTACCCGGATCAGCATGGCATCAAACCCTACCCGCTTCAATGGGGAGCTTCAGAACCTGCTATCCGTGGACCTGTCATTTGCTCCTGCCTTCCGACGTCCATCAAACAGCGTAATGCAATCGGTGCACATTCCGGTTCCTATTCAATCTATCGGGCCCTTGCTATCACCATGGGTACACTCAATCCGTCTCATTAACCTGATTATTCAAATACAGAGCCTCCTGTTCCTATCCCTCCTCAACCTTCCTGGTATGATCCCCGCAAGATTGTCTTGATTGATCCATGGGGGCATCTCGTTCCTCAAGTCTTCAAGAGAGAAGTCGATGACTTTGGTTTGGACATCCGTCCAAGTATTGCTGTGACGAAAGCCCATATCAAGTTGAGTGAGTTGGACGAGTCGGCGAGGAAGGGGGACCTTAAAGTAGATGGACGTATCGTGTTGCAAACGGAGCCCCTCAAAAATGCAGATGGTTCCGTGAGTGACGCAGATCCAGGAGTAGAGATCAATACAAGCAAGGCCGCCGTCAAGCCTGTTTGGTATCTGCCAGGAGTTGCAGAGCACTTTGGCATGTGAGTCAACGTCGGTCCTCTCCAGCATGTGTATTTTTGCTCAACCACGCGATTGGAAGTTCTGAGACCTTGCTCCGTCGAGTGCTCTTTGAGGATACTGGTGGAATGTATCCTGAGCTGATTACTCGTCCTGATATCAAGGTATTCCTTCCTCCCATCGGTAACCTGACGGTTTACATCTGTGAGCATCTGGGATATTGGCAGCGATGATAACTGACCTAGCGCAGTTGGTCCGCCAGAATATATGTCAGATGAGTCCAAGGAACTTACTCTCTGTGTGCACAATGAATGTATGCCGTCTTTACCTGATCTGTATCAAACTTATCAAAGTTCTGTCTCAGGCAACGGATCTGATGTCTTTGGATCCGATATTTGTACGTGTAAGCCGTATCTTATCTTCACCATTGAGGAATGTATCCACTGCGCTCAACGCAGCGGTGTTGGTGTCGTTGTTTACTTCCGCAAAGAAGGCTGAGCTCTCGGAGAAGTCACCAAGTAGGTCTTGAATTTCATATGGTGACCGTCTGAGATGACACCTACCAGATATCTCATATATAACCTTCGTAAACGTGGCGGTGACTCTGCAGACAAGTATTTCAAATCTACCGAGCTCATTGCAGGAGTAAAGGATATGCGCTTCCAGGCACTGATGCCTGATGTGTTGCATTGGCTGGGTATCAAGAAAATCGACAACATGGTCTTGATGAGTGATATGTGAGTACAGAGTGGGCACGGTGAGCATATTCTAAATAGATACACAGGAAATACAATGTGATTGTGCAATCAGGGATCCCTATAGTCAAGCGATATGATCTCCCTGGTATGCTGTGCCATTTCCTCACTGATGATGCTATGGGAACACTCACCAATCGTTACAGAGCATCTCATACTGCCAGACTCGAGGGTTGAAATCAACGCAAAGATTGCGGCGGGGTACTTTACGACCGGCAAGCAGATCGCAGAGGCAGACTTGTTCAAGACCGTTGGGAGAACCTGGGAAGAAATGGAGCACTGAGGCGTCCCTTCTTGCTGTAAACAATCAAAAATAGAATGTACTGTAATCATGAATCGTTGAATATTGACATGACGAGAAGGTTGCCACTTGATTCTTGTTTCGTGTCCTCCAACCCATCCCACTTCAACCAGCCCCCGCCAAAGTTGACCATGAACATGTTTGTCATCGTAGCATACACGTCGCGCTCATCTCCAAGGCCGAGTCCCTTGAACGTATCTGGTACGAGGTGTCGACCATTCAAGGTGAAGAAGAACATCCCAACGCTGACAACCCACCTCCAAAGCCCAAGCCAAAACCCGTCAACGTCTTTCCTAACGACAGCTCGTTCCTCGAATGCTTCCAGCATGGCATTGAAACAGGTAAGCACCCCCACGCCCACCACCGTACACCCCCAAGGGTTGCCTCATCACCACGTACGAGAAGACGATGGATGGAAAGCCGAAGAAGCCCTGGCAAAGTCGGTCCCGCTCGTATCTCTCTCCCTATTCATGCTCCTGACCCTGTGCACGTTGCTGGTTGAACAGAAAGAAACAGTTTACAGACAGCAGACGCACTATTCATCCGCATGTACTCATGGTCAGACAGAAAATTTGGGGCAAGCGTCCACCTCCACATGGTTCCTCTTCCACAGTAACAAGGACAGATCTCAACCCGTCCAAGAAAGTGAAGCTGGATGACAATGGTTCACCAGGTTCGTCACTTTCAAGTCGTGATGTTCATCTTTATGACTGGTCTTAGATGGAGGACAGTCAGAAAGTTGCGAGTGCCTCGGGGTCGCTGTCTGTGTCCGAACTGAGCAGGACAACCAGATTGCGGGTGTGCTTGGGAACAAGTGCATGAAGCTGCGACAGCTGGATCATTGGGAAGACGCTGGGAGGGTGATCATGCTGTTGAGAGACAGGAGCGAGGTCAGGTGGGAAGTCGAGCAACTCAAGGTCTAGGCCGCATGCCATGTAATACTGTGACCATGAAGTCGATCGATACCTGTACATACATTGATATCACTGTAACACCTTGTATAACACCACCAAGACTCAAGTCCCCGCCTGGTCCAACGCTGCACTGATCCGAAGTTGCATAACCCCATCCCACATAACACTTGCAAAATGCATTTTTGCCAACAAGGAACAGAGCGGCAAGGATTATCTAAAAAGACAGGCAGCCTCATGTGTAGGGCATCGCACACCGGGGTGTGTGGTCCACCTTCAGCCCGGTCCTCGCCCATGCATAAGTTGACTGGAGCGACACCGCGCAAGGTTCTTACCCCCGACAGCGCTCGGACACCCCACCCGCTCCTTCTTTCCCTCCAGGTGTCCCTTAAGATCAGATCGGCACCTTGTCCTAGTCGGTGCGTGTGCAGGCCGGGATGCGTCACAAGAAGAACAACAGCAATAGCGGTGAGCCCTGATCCGGGACATGAATCCCACCAGTGCCAACCTCATCGTGCTGACCGTTTGTTCTTCCCCGCCAATCGTGCTGGTAATCACAGACTCGTCATATGTTATTGTGCCCATCTCCCTGCAACCACGCCGACATCCGTGCGTGCAGACGACTGTACAGATCTTGCCAGATGACTTTGATTTAGGGGGTGCTAATCTAATTCCCTCAAGGTTAAACAAGGGTTGTGCTTGTTATTTTCATAGAAAATGACTATCGTTTGATCACAACAGCAATAAAAACAACCAGTTTTGGATCAAATGACCACTATCTACTACACATAGTGTTTATAATCATATAACTACCAAAAATGTGCAACTCTGCACTATGCGGTGTTGCGCAAAATGAATGAAAACATGTACAAAGACATGAAATGCCATGAATTCCAAAAAATGAATCACAATTGTATATAAAACAATTTCAGTCACATTAACACACCAAATGCGCAACCCTGCATAGTGTGGGGTTGCGTAAAACTAACTGTAAGGCTATAAATGTCACATATGTCTATAAGATGCAATAAACCGCATTGGTGATAGGTTGTGCACAATGAAGTAAAAGACAGGATCAAAAATCATAAGTGCATTTAGAAGGGCCTGGTTGTGAATCCTGATCCTCTAAAGGTCTGCTTACCTTTCTGCGAGTCACTTGAGATTTAAATGTGAGGGAATCAGCCATAGTGGGCTAGACCAAAGAAGTGAGAAGGACATATGGGCTGTAAGGTAAATCTGAGAGCTTCTTGACGAGATTGTTGTAGTAAGTGACAATCTCTGAGGACTGAAGAAGCAGATAACCAGCACCAAAACGAGCAGACTTGAAGATAGAATGATTTTGGGCATGACCCAGGCCAAGGCGAATGAGATTGAATAGAATGATTTCCTTAAAAGCTGAGTAGGATATTAGAGATGATAAAAGAAAGCGAAGAAGATGCATACAATGTTTTTTTGTCCAGGCCTTGCCAAAATAGTTGTGGTTAGAGGCCATATAAATCCGTAATGGGGATTGATCTTCATGTATGGCAATAATGAAGACAGTCATCATTACGATGACAGGAAGGGGGAGAGTCAAGCCATTGCATTGTTTTTGTGGTGGTACTCAAGGGGTTTCACGAACGAGTTTGTCCCAATCCTTGACTTGGGGTATTTTATCTGAACAGGAACCATGGCAAACGTTAGGGAGGAGTTTGCTGAAAATGATTGCAATGATGATTGCAATCTTATGGAGGGGTAGGGAACCATCATAGTTGTCATGAACCCAGACGTAAGTTTCATAGTTAACCTAGTTGTTTTGCTTCTGTGAAGGTGAATTACCCCCCTTGGAAACATTATTGGACAAGTGGATTCAGCTGGAAGCCAAGAAACTGGAGGAACTGTAATTTACCTTGTCATTCTTCAAATGCTGCCCTCCCCAGACAACCCAGACCTCCAAAAGTTGGCACTTGAATCTTGGGGTTCAAGCACAATTGCTAGGTTCCTAAGGAAAGCTCATCCATGAAGTCAGCTAGAGCAACAAGTATAATGGCCACCAAGGGCAGAGCCCATGCAGAATTCAATTCATCCTGATGATTTGTAAAGATGGGCACTCTCTCATCATGGTCAATCTTCTTCCAGAAAACAGAGCGACACATTCAGGCTGGCCTTTGAGATGCTGGACCAGACCTCTGCAGTGACCAATGAGTCTATTACTGCATCAGCAAATTGTTATTTTGGGAACAGTAGCCCAGTTCAGAAAGGCTATGATGAGATAATTAATTGCCAATTACCTATCTATTATCAAGTTATTTTGTAGCTTTTTGAGAGGAATGATTTTTTATTCAGTTAGAACTCCACACATGCTGAAGTGAATGCCAATTGCCAAACTAACCTCTCTGGGTCACATGAGCAAAGCTGCACCAAAGCAACTCAAGTCCATATTGATCGTTCTCAAGGAAGGGATTTATGGGAAAGTGATAGTAATCAAGTAGAACTCTTGTTCCTCCCACCTGCCACCCCCCAATGCCTACACTGAGTCTATGAAAAAGCTGCTACAGGTGATCAACCAATTAGAGGCAAAGACTACAGAGGCTTAGCTGAAAAACTTACAAGTGTTAAAGTACCTAAAAATAGGGGGCAACAAGGTCCAACTAAAGTACAGTGCACAACTGAGGTGAGGGAAGTGAATTGAAAGAATAAATAGTGTCAAAGACATGTGCTCGCTTAACTCTGGGCAACTCTGGAGTGGAGCAGGCAAGAATAGGCAAGCTAGGATAGGAAATGGTAAAGGTGTGGCAGTGTATGTCTGGAGGGAGTAGGAAATGCCACCAAGTGATTGACATGATGTTTAACTATACTGTAATAGGGTAGAGTAAGCAAGTATAGAGGGAAACAAGTGAGAAACATCTGAAGTTGGTGCTACGGAGTTCTGGCAATGTCTGGAGTTTATACTTTGACAAAATGAGAAAGCAGTAGCACAAACAAGTGGGATTCTGATAGCTCTGAAGTGTCTCTCATCATCACCCCTCCTACAACCATCTCACCCATCTCACCCCTCTTCAGATTCTCTCTGGTGACTTTGAGTCTGGCAGAGTCAACTGTGAAGACAGTGCATTACAATGTTTCCGGTCTTCCTGAGACAGAAGTGCTTCAAGACTATCAGAAGTGGCTGTGCAGGAAACCTCTGGAAGTGTCAGAAGTGTGGGAATTCCAGAAACATTGGAAGTATTGGAAGATATACAGAGTTACACTTTGACATTGTACAACTCGAAACACTGCCTTGACACTGCTGCAAAAAATATACAACCAAAAGCTATCAAAAGTATGTGGCTTCAACAACAACTTCAAGCTTAAATTGAACTTACTCATCTAGATTCATGTTCGTGTTGAGCATACATTTGCATCATTTAAAGGTCACTTTCAATCCTTGTGAGAACTTTGGTTACAAGTTCAATCAGAAAACAATATGACATACATTGTTCATTGGATCCAGGCATGTCTAATCATGCACAATATGGTCATCCATTTTGAGGAGAAGCTGGGAAAAGAATCAACAATGCCTAAATGGTACATGAGAACTTGATGGGTGGAGGTAAATAGTAGCTATGCAGCATTGATGAAAAACCTTATTTTGCAATAAACATGTTAAAGTACCTAGATAGGGGGCAGCCCAACTGAAGTAAGGTAAATATGTAGTATCAATGTAGTAAAGAAAGGGGCCTCACCTCAGACTGTGCTGTCAAGTACAATGTACAACTTATTAAAGTACTAAATAGGGGCAGCAATGCCCAACTCAGAATGCGCTGCAAGTACTGAGCACAACTAATATTCACCTAAATAGGGGCAGCAATGCCCAACTAAGGTAAAGTAAATACAAGGTACTAGGA
>JBBPTV010000192.1:0-35679 GCA_038094275.1 Tubosaeta brunneosetosa | reverse complement strand
CGTTGTACTCGTTCGGGTGCTACATGCATGCCTGTTTGGTGAGGGAGGTCCGATACAGTACGACCAAACTCCTCCCGGAGGTTACCCGGTCGGTGATGCAGCAAGAGCGGTATGGAAGCCGAGAGGGGAAAACGGCCAAGTGGAGGATCTCATTCGTCGCGCGACACAAGCAACGAGGCGGGTTTCCGACACTCAGTTCTTTAGTCAGATCGATCTGGACGTGCAGGCGCATACGGAACACTTTCCACAACTCGAGGACTTGGTGAACGTAGCAAGACTGAGTATTTGAAGGCCGGCATTGCGAGGACGCTAAAGCAGCTTGCGCTTACGGCGCACAAGATACAGGAGGAGGAGAGTAGTAGGGAGCAGATCAGGGACCAACACAAAAAGGGGACGCAGGAAGGACAGGACAGACTAAGACTGAAGCTGATCAGGCATATTAATGATTCGTCTGCACAGACGACCTCCTCATGGGCCCTTTGTATCTCGTCGTGATGCTGTCTCTGTTAGGAACTCTCTCTTCATCAATAATGCCGAGGAACACCAAAAACATGCGTACCACGGTGAGCCGTAGTTTCGCTACATTGTTACTGCTACTGAACCGCGTGGTAGGCTTTTATAGTTCTTCGATGTTTCGAATCTCGGGGGCAAGGTCGTCGAAGCAAGATCCAATTGCGGTCTACACAGTACGCCTCATGGACTTGACGACACAGGATCAGCATGAATTGCAGCTAAACCCAAGTGCGATCCCTTCGCCGCGTTTCGAGTTCAGCCGTCAATTTTAGTTGCCGTTGGGGCATTCCGTGCTGTAAGTCTCGTTCTTTTACTTGACCTGTGTCCTCGAGCTCAGTTCCGCCTGCAGACGAGGGCAATTGCTTGATGGAGAGAAGCTTATGCTGGTCGTTGCCGATCGTGCGGGAAACCTGAGTATCTAAGTTGGAAAGACTGGCAGCTACAATTGCGCGTGGTCGTGCCGGCGAAGCGGCTCAATCGTGAAAAGATCGGGCAAATTTTTCTACTGGCGTACGACGAGTCGAAGAGAATGCTGGCTGTTGTGTCATCAGACAAGGTACGTGTTCGCATATGTTTTCGGTTGCTCGTTCATTCTCACATTGTCACAGTTACTACTACACACTTTCATGTTCGACGATACGCGTGGCTTCCAGGCTTTGGGGAGTACAAATCAACTCGCATTCATGGTACACAGAAGGGTCTATCTGTCACGCCTGCTTTGTGAGCAGAAGCGAGGAATTGCTCCTAGTCGATTCACAAGCACAATCAAGGGTTGTTCTCTTTGGTGACTCTCCAGTTTCGGTTCATCTGATCCTGGTTCATTTGTGGCGGGTGCTTGTTGCCAAATACGAACTAGGCCCGCCACGCTATAGCTTGACCAGGTTCCCAACAGCGTGAACTCGACGCCTGACGGTGCTTGTCTCTTAGTCGCACAAGCCCGGGACACCGAAGGAATTCCCCTTGACCTGGGCCAAATCGCCATCGAGAATGGATTTGTCGTCGCTTCGCTGATCACCCGAAACAAAGTCCACGTGGTCGCGCTTGATTTCGAGGCAAACGCATGCAATTCTCATGCGCTAAACATTACTCGCAAGGTGACTGAGTTCACATTCAAGCAAAATGGTGCGAATGGTTTCTATGGATTAGACGGTGCAGGGGCTGGACCCACGACGGTACATAATTGCCTTATTGACTCTGTCACGCCGACGTCTGGACGCGCTTCCCCGTCTTGCCTGTGGTGCAAAGTGAGACGATTTCCTCGTCGAGTCTCCAGGGTCCACGGATGCTCGTGTTTGCGCCAACTGATTGTGACTATGTACGCACCGCACTTTGCGCAGATGATGCAAACGTTTGGGCGAACGGCCAAGAAGCCGACGGGGGATGTGATCAAGTCTATTCAGGTGACTGCAGTGTTGTTCTCTGTCTTCGTTGCAAGGTTATGTGTGGGCGCGGGACCCCAGGACGACCATTGGAGTGTCTCCGCGTTTTGTGTGGGCGAATGCCAGTGCAGGCGGTGCTTCGACACAACACACCCCAACAACCTAAACTGTCGAATTTCTTTGTCGGCCGTCTGCATGCTATGAGTTAGACTGGTGACCAGTCTAGCTATGAGTGCACAATGATTGTTCTTACACCACTTGCGTACGCGACCACGTATCATTCTCGCCGTCCGATCTCCAACGCGAAGATAAATCGGCACAACGCGCAAGGCGTGCGTTATAAGGTGAACTAGTTCCAGAGTCCACGTGTCTCGTAGCCACAACACCTCCACCGCCACCCTCGTTGACTTGAATCTACTATGGTCACACTGAGAGGGGATGATATCGATGAGAGACAGACGGAGGAGAAAGCCCTTCCAGGAGCTAGCTGCAGCTGTCGGTATGTTTCACATCGAGTACATATGCCAGAATACTAAACGTAGATCGCTTTCGCCATCTCTACTTCTCGTAATGGAACAGCCCTGGTCCTCACGCAGTATATTAGACATAACGCCTAATGAACCCGATGTTATGCACTCAACGGCTCGTGCACGACGTGGCGGCCCCGGCGGCACATATGCATGTTTCCCAACTCTGGAATCCAGGTTGCATATACGAGGTCCGACGGTTATTTTGCCTCGCCTGCACTCCATTCCTTGTCCTGTTTGCTATCCTCTGCCAGGGAATCCCCCCATCCCATGACGACGTCCGAACTTTCGAGCGTCGACTTCCGCAACATTCCGTCGCCGCGTTGCCCCGCCTCAACGACCGTCCTGCCCGGTATCTCAGGTTCCCGGGCCACCTATGGGGACATGGTCTGAACAACATTCTTCAGGAAGCGTGCGTGTTCTCTCCAGCTGTGCCCTTGGCCCTGCTCATCTATTCCAGTCTGTTGATGTCTTAGTTGACATACGTCTCGAACGCCTCCTTCGTCTTTGAGGACTACACCTGGTCACATATCCCCCTTCCATGGACAGTATATGGCTTTGCCCTTCGCCCGACACGAATACCCCTCAACGCCATCATATCCGGTCCGACCGCAGTGGACCCATCCTGGAGGCATCTCACGCTCCCCTTGCAGTTAGTGCCGAATTCTACCAACGCGTCTGTTCCGGCCCAGATATCACACCTCTTGTCATCAGCTCCGCCAATGCCCCCAACGACGCGGATGGCGCGGCCATAATTGAACATTGGTGATCCCGGCTTTCACAAGCCGACGCGCAGTGAATCGAAATTGATTCATCTGCGCATGACTTGTTCGATCAATTGTAACTGTGTCTTTCCCTATCTTGTCATCGCGTCCACTCACCTGTCTCCTCTCACTTTTTTAGCTTATTTGGCGGACCACGCATTCTCTCCCTCTTTGCGCCTCTCATGTCCTCCCCCATTCCCCGTGATTTCACATGGTCCCCTCTCGTCCAATCCGCCGTCGCACGCAACTTTGCGCTCCTCCAACCCCGCTCCGCTAAACACGTTTTTGCCTCAGACCTGCGGGAAACGCTAGACGGCCTAGTCGCCGTCCATCTGCGCTGCGGCGATTACGCCCGCCATTGCCCCAACCTGGCCAAATGGGGCGCGGACTACACGGATATCAACCACCACCCATCCTTGATCAACCGGTTCGATCCCCGCCCGTTTGCCAACGACACCGCCGCCAAGGAGGCATATTACCTCACACTGTCTCCCGACGACCGCGCAGCTCGTCGCATGGCTGCACGACATCCGGATACAGCATCCTAGACTACGGCGGGTGTACGTGCTCTCGAACGAGCACGCCTGGGTGCTGGGTGAACTCAAGGACGCGCTTGAAAAGGATGGGTGGTCGGATTTGGTCAGCACGGTGGACGTGCTGTTGGACGCGAAGCAATTCTACGTCTCTATAGCCGTCAACATGGCCATCGCGGAGCGAGCAGAGGTGTTTGTTGGCAACGGCGTGCATGTTTCTCTCTTTTTTTTTATCGCCACTCATGTCCCGGGTCAGTTTTCGAGCCTGTCCTCCAACGTGGTCATCCTGCGTCTGGCCAAAGGCATGGATCCGTCGAGCAACCGTTTCCTGTAGATATCCATTCTAATCACTCTGCTGCATGGGACACTAGTTTATTGTACCAGTCACTGATCATAGATAGTTTGTGTCGGTTAAGATCCTGAATGTCTCCAAAGGGTGCTTTGATTCACCTAAATGGACATGCACTCATTGTCGCTCGCGTTCTCTGTATGGTGTCTAGATATTTAGTACTTGGGGTACAACATTCGATGGTAACCAGACAGCAGCACATGATAAGACATGGAAAACAACTAGTATTTTTGATCATCCAGGCATGAGAAGGAAAAAAAGCTAGACAGCCCCAGCTAACACTGACCGATACCCCACACTTCGAGCCAACACTCAAACAGCACGTCTGCCCTCGCTTTGGCAACTCCGTTCCGGTCCTGAGTCGTCTTTGGCTGTGAACACAAGGGGGGGTTGCTAAAGGTTGGACAGGGAGCCGAGGAGCTGTCCAGGAGCGACGCATCGAGGTAAAGGCCATAGTGTCCGTCTCTGCAGTCATCGACACAATTGAACACCCACTGAAGGCGAGGGCACAGAAAGAGACGCACCCGCCACCAAAGGAGAGGAAGCCGGGTTCACAGAGTGCCACGTACACGTTCTTGCCCGTCCATCTATACACCTCCATGCGGCCCTGTTGTTCCCCATCCACGGTGGGATGATACCGCCACAGAAATCTGGCGTGCGCGTGAGAAAGGTGGGGGACGAAGAGGAACAGACGACTCGCCGCATCCGTAATAGCCCCCTTTTTTCCAACCTGATGCCCTCGCTCAACCAGACACCAAAGATGGCATCGCGCGCGTCTTGGACGACCAACAGACCACTCTGAGCGGGTTTGGATGCGCGCGCGAGGGCAGGCGCAGCTCATACCGCACATAGAGCGTGTTCAGCGAGATCCCAAGCTGGTCCATCGAATATAAAAGCGTCCAATACTGGGAGAGCTTCATCAACGCAGGCAGATGGGGTCGAATCTAAGGTGTGTGTGTGTGCGCGCGCGCGAACACGTTCAGATCCGAAAAGGACATGGAAGCAACAACGCGCACCATATTGGCCATGTCCTCGCTGAGTACATGTGCCGTGCCCTCTGATCTTCCGCCAAGGATGATGCCTCTGGATTTGCCATGCCGGGTATTCTGCCCCGGACCCTGCGCCAGAGCCCAAGCCAATTGGATCCACGAGGCCGAGCTGTTTGTCGTGCTCAAGCATGTCAGAGAAACCGTGGTCCCAGGCACGGTCACCTACAATTCCTGGGGCGCCGGTGGGGGGTATATACGGTGTTGATGTAAAAGGGGAGCCATGCGTGACCGTGCTCACAAAGGGAGAGGAAAACCGGGAGTAAGTGGTCGGGGCAGAGGATGAGGCGGAGGTGGGGGGGCTGTCGAGCGGGGACGGCCGGATGGCAACAGGGATACGAGACTGGACGAGATGCGCGAGAGCGTTGCGTGTGCGGGATGCGAAGACGATGACATGGTTGATGCCGAAGCTGATTTTGAGAAGGAAGGGGCGGGAATGGGGAGAGACACGCTCGAATCCGTCGGTGAGGATATAGAGGGTGGCGAAGGACTGCCAGCGCTGAGGCGGGGTGGGAGGGGGACACGGGCTCTGGAGGGGCTCGGTGCGACTGACGCTGCCACCGAACTCTGCTCTGAAGAGTTTGGGGTTATGGATACCGGATGCGAGCGCTTCTGCGAGGGCATCGTCTGTGGACATTTGGATGGGAATAGCTGGTGGAGGAGATGGAGTGGTATTGAGAAAGTACATGGGGTCATCTTGGTGCTCGAGCAATTCATCGAGCACGCCTCTTCTACTGCGTTCCGCAGCTGACTTTGCATGAGAGGTGAACTGGTCAAAATAGACGAGACTGTGGTTGTTTGGATTGTGGTGCAGATGAGGGGGGAGTCGAGCGAGAGTGGGTCCTGAGAAGGCGGAACAGAGACGAACGCACCAAAGTCTGAGTCAGTTGACTTGCGTGAACGGGCGGTGAGTTTGGTCATGGGTGGAGAGTCCCAGTCAATGAGTGTTGGAATAGCAGGTGGAGTAACAGGCAAGAAGAGCGTCGGTCCATGTCAACTTCACCGTTGCCCCTACACGCCTGAAGTAAGTTGATTTGCGGTAAACGTTTAGAGTGCCTCAGTGTCACGCGCCCGCGCCCGAAAAGGAGCGTCGATGACGTGGAGGACGATCACCGTGCTCGCTCCAGCTTATAATTTTAGATATACTTATCTTAACCTTTCGATTTCAGTGATGCAATGCAAGCAGTATACCTGTTGCGTGCCGATGGATTCCCTTGCCTTCCGTTGCATCGTAGTGGAAGTTAATAGCAGGTCAGACAGACTTGCATCGCAAGGCATTGTCTTGTATATACATACCAGACCATGCACGACAATGTGAGCGGCAGGTTTCTTGCAAGAAACCCATAGTATTTACTGTAATCAGATGGAAGGCGAAGACTCATTGGGTTGTCTGTTATCCATTGCATTGGTTTAGGTGCGCTTGTCTACTTATCTAAGCCCTCTCCGGTTTTGTTGATGCAAAGCGGTCAAGTCCTAGTCAAGATGAGAGCCGTGACCTTCAACCACAGGGATGTTTGTACCATTCCTGCCGTTTCGAATCGCACCGGACGACGTTTTGCTTTAGCTTTGGATTCGCCTTCAAAAATATCCGGCGGGCATCGAGTTCGGCACGACGTTTGAGGCTGACACTGCTGGTGCGTGGATCATCCCAGAGAAGAACAGTCCCATGCAAACGTCCCCAGGGACGGTCGTCGCGTCGGCAGACCCTCACGACCCTCTCCTCCAACAGCGCGTATTCCTTGTTCCCATGTGGACGTCGTCGAGGCGGTCAGGCGAGCGGAGGACGTGCGTGCGCTCGACGGCGACGTAGTCTGAAAACGTACCCAGCGGCGGGTATGTCCCGCCGCCGAGGATGCCAAATGTGGCCCTGGAGAGACATGTGGTGAGCCGTGGTTTGGATGGTGGGCATGGCCGCGTGGCCCGTCGGCGGGCTGACCGCGTGGAGGTCTGTGTCCATGCTTGGGCCGTGCGCGTCTGCTGACGGTGTGGTCTCGCGTGTGCGTGCAGGGCTGCGATCGTGCACGCACGCGTCGCGCGGGGGCAAAACGTCCTCGTGACGGGCATCGGCGGGGGCGTCGCGTTCATCACGCTCCAGCTCTGTCTCGCCAAGGGCGCCAACGTGTTCGTCACGAGCAGCAGCGAAGACAAACTGGCAAAGGCGATCGCCCTCGGCGCCAGCGGCGGCGTCAACTACTCACATCAGGTAAAATCACCCCGCACTTATCACCTCGCGATTCTGAGCGTCGCCGTAGAGAAATGGCCACATCGGCTCACTGAGCTGCTTGCGGTGCGAGATGGGAGCGCGTTGCTCGACGCCGTCATCGACTCTGGTGGCGACGATATCATGGCTCAAGTCAGCAAGATTCTCAAGCCCGGTGGCAAGGTCGTCGTCTACGGCATGTATGTGGCTCACGTTCACGCTTGCACCTCCTTGTTCACATTCATTCATTGCTCGCCAATTTCTGTGTCTATAGGACGGCTAGCCCCACTATCAAATTTACCATGCGTCAGGTGTTGAAACACCACCAGCTTACCGGTTGGCATCCTGTGTCGGTTGTTATGGAGGGATTACTGACGTGCGAAGAACAAGAGTCTACACTTGGATCATATCAAGATCTCGTTGATGCAACCAAGTTTATGGCAGAACATGCCATAGTGCCTGTGGTGTCTCATGTGTTGGAGGGTTTAGGGTCTGCCGAACAAGGGTTCGAGCTCATGAAGCATGGGAGCCAATTTGGCAAGATTGTCGTGCGAATGGATGTCAGTGGGCAGGTTGCAGCGCGACTGTAATACCTCCGATGCGGCTTGGCTTCGCCTTTGTGAACGAGGACCCACCTGCAATCAAGAGAGGGCACAAGATCCCACCCGGTCCGGCGTCAGAGTAAATGGTACAAAGTATCCAATTCACGTCAGGACGCCACTCATACATTTATCGGATATTTTACGAGACTTCTTTGATCCTATACTCCCAATACCTGAGGATGAAGGCACGTCAATTTAATTGCCGAAGTGAGCCACCTCAAACGGACTACCAAATGGACATACCTTTTTCGCATAGTGTCGTGTTCGTGCGCAGGCGACTTCCAAAGCTTCACATGAAACGAACGGGCAAGGTGAGTTCCCAGACTAGCAATAAAGAAGAATGGAGGGTACTCTACCTATATCGCGTTCACGAGATCGTCTCCACCGCTGGCTTGATAAATATCCGCCAGGAACTCGATAGCTGCGACACAGGGTAACCGAGCCCCTGGTGATGGAAGGGGATCCTCGAGGTCGACAACATCACTCTCAGCCCCCTATTGCTCCGGATGAGGGACTGAGTAAGGAGTAACGAAGGACTCAAGGGTTGCATATGGCGTCTTGGAATGATCTAGCACACCCCGGAGGTAATTCCATGCCGATGCGTTATTGGGCGCAATTGCTATCTTTGACTTGACGAAACTAGAACACAACAGGGTGAGTACACATCCGGCTGCCCAACGCACGCCAGCTCCCTGCGGACGACAGCGTCCCTGTCTTCGTCTCCCTTCCTGACGCCAGATTCGAACACGACAAAGAATCGATGATGCCACGCCGAATTGTTGCGGAGATCGCCATCCAGCATGTATTGTATGAACATGAGCTCGTGGCGCCACAACGCGTCATCGCTGAAGTGGGGATCGTTGGTCCGCTGGACCAGGAGACGACGATGATGCCATACTTGGTACGTCTTCAAGTACTTCACCGCGAGCTCGTCCATGAGCCGCAGCTCGACGTCCAAGGGGGCGTTCAAGGCGATGAGGGTCTTATACCGGTACTGCCTGATCGATGCGTTCAATGTGACGGGAGGTTTGGCAGATATAATGGATGCTCACCATGCTGAGTAGTGTGCAGGGTTTTGGCGAATGATACTCTCCGTGAGGTCGAGCACCCTTTGGCTCTTTTCCCCGGTTTTGACGATGCCTCTGAAATAATCGGTGGTATCCTTGTCTGGATCGACAGCGCCTTCAAGATGGTTTGATCAAACAAATCATGCATCCACGCACATTCTGGCGTATAAAAGATTGGTGCGATGGGAGTAGGGCCCTCGTACTGTTCAATCAAGTGGGACCACATCGGCCCACTCTGGTCTGTCGGCGAGTAGCGGGTGAACTTCTGTCATGGTAGATACGAACGAACAAGGACAATGATCCAATTCTTGTTCTCAGTACGCAACCAACAGGCCATACGAATTCACGAGACCGTACAGTACAAAGGAGAACCTAAACTACGACAGACATGAGGGGGAGATTGGTATCAGAATATTATCAAAAGCTACGTCAAGAACAAGGTGAAAAATACACGGCCGTGAAACAGTACAATATTACTTAGGCAGCAGCGGGCACGCGTTGCTCGCAGTGTAGTCCTATTGCCCTGTAAGCGTGATACACGGAACAAAAAAATGCCACACATACTTCCATCTCGGCATCAAGGTCGGCAGCACTCTTCTGGGGGCGTTCGGTACTCCTCCTAGCACGACCCCTTCCCCTGCGGATCCCACGTGAGGCGGGTCTACAGAATAAAATCAACCAAGTGAATAACAACGCGGGAGATAACCAACTTTGTCACTCTCGTAGTGGTAACAGCAACGGTAGCAACAGGAGGGGGGGCGATACGCGAAACCAGGTACTGAGGTGGCGCCGGGCGGGCGGGGTCGACGACGATTTCGATCTTCATGGGTCGTTCTATAATTGACGAACGGACGCGAGTAGTGATTGTTAGTCGGCTGAGTTCTGACGCAAGTAGGCAAGCAAAAAAAGGGGAACGGATACGAACCCAAGCGTTACCGAGGACCGCAAAGTCGTTCATCCGCTCTCCAAGTGCTCTTCACGACGACGCAGTATGTATCGAGCCTTCGTGACATGCCTGAAATTGGTCAAGCGGTGAAGATTTGGAGGACACCGACTCTTGCTCCACAATCCATACACCAAACTCGGAACCAATCCATGACCGCACCATAAAGCACGCCCGGATAGCTGGCTGCAGGCAACATGGAATCCGAAGGGTCCCTCGTTTCAAATCCATGGCTGTCATCCACGGCACGCATAGGGCAGCACGCATAGCAGCAAGGACAAGTCACGGTCGCCACCAGGATGAGTGTCAACTCGCACTTCAGCGCCTGAGGTGTCGTCCCCAAGAAACTCTCCGAGTAGGTGTCGACCAGCTTTCAACGGTAGCCGTCACCTCGTCCGAGGTTGTTCCCAATAACAGAGACGTAGGAAAGCAAATAAGAAAGTGGCGATACTAACTCCCATCGATGAGGTGGTTGTTGTACTGCTGATAGGCCTTGGTGCCGTCTCCTTTTCTCTGGAAGTGAATGAAACGAGTGGCTGGGTGGGCGTGAGTAGTACGCGTAAAAATTGAACTTTGAACTTACCGACCACCCACAAGACGACGAGGAGGTCGAGGCGAGCGCAACGGCGCCCCCACCACCAACCAAGACGACGGGCGTGAGCTGTGCACGGCACGCCCGCCACCCGGGCGAGGGAAACGCAACGGCGCCCCCGCCACCAACCAAGACGACGCGCGGGCCCGGGCGCAGCCACACCCACCACTCCAGGACGACGAGGAAGGCGGGGTAGCGCACGGCGCACCTACCACCCGCTAGGACGACGCGCGGATGGCGCAACCGCGCTCGGCATACCCACCACCTACAGGACGACGAGGAAGGCGGGGAGCGCAACGGCGCACCCACTACCCACCAAAATGACGCGGGGGACGCAACGGCGCATGGCACGCCCACCACCCGCAAGACGACGAGGGCGAGGGAAACGCAACGGCGCCCCCACCACCAACCAAGACGACGCGAGGGCGCAACGGCGTACGGCATTACTACCACGACCACGATGGCGAGGAGGGGCGCGGAGCGCAACGGCGCCCCCACTACCCACCAAGACGACGTGCGGGTGGCGCAACGGTGCACAGCACGCCCACCATCCGCAGGACGGCGAGGAGGGCGAGGGGAACGCAACGGCGCCCCACCACCAACCCAGACGACGCGCGGGGGGCGCAAGGACGTACGGTACCACCACCACCCACAAGACGGCGAGGAGGGCGAGGGGAGCGCAACGCGCTCCCTATACCAACCAACGGCGGGCGGGGGGCGAGACGATGAGGGGGGCAGGGGCAGCGAAACGGCGTGACTTCACCAACCAAGACGACGGACGGGGAAGGCGCGACGACGCACGGCGCGCTCACCACCCGCAAGACGACGAGGAAGGCGAGAGAGCGCAACGGCGCTCCCACCACCAACCACGACGACCGGCAGGAGGGACATCGGCACACGGCGCGCTCACCACCCGCAAGACGACGAGGAGGGCGAGGGAGCGCAACGGCGCTCCCAACACCAACCAGGACGACGGACGGGGGGAGGCGCGACGGTGCACGGCACGCCCACCACTCACCAGACGAGGAGGGCCGCAATGGCGCACACACCGCGCAACGACGAGCTGGGGAAGGGGCCCACCCGCGTACCACGAAAACGACGGCGACGACGAGCGCAAGGCGGGCAAGGACTGCGCAGTGGCATCCCACCACAGCCCTATATAGTTCTGTACAGGGTAAGGTCAGTTTGCTGATGTTACCACCACCACCACGAAGGCAAGAAGGTGGGGGAGCCCGATGGCGTGTCCACCGCCCACCAAGATGACGCGCGGGGCGGCACCATCACCACGAAGGCGAGGAGGCGTGCAACCGCGCATGGCACACCACCCGCAGGACGACGAGGAGGACGGGGTAGCGCAACCACGCACCCACAAGCCCCTTCGTTTGGATCTTTTCACGGGTGTTACACGCTTTGGGGCACTTTTTGGACTAGTCGACATGCTGCCTTTTTGATACTGTAGCTACTTTTTTTCTGATTCGATTTCTTTTTTTGTCCGTACGAAGCAGCGAAATTTTAAGTTCATTCAAAGCACGAAAAGCTGAAAAAGCCCCCCAAAAAAGGTTGAAACGAGCAGAGGGGATCTGCTTTTAAAAGCACGAAAAAGGCTGTGAAAAGTACTTGGTGAAAATACTGATCGGCCCCGGCCCCCGCCTACACTCACCGATCCTGCGGTTTCCATCGCGATATACTGAGACACAACCAGCATCGGCGTTCACATAGATGGCTACCACAAAAAACTTGTGCGACGTAGATCGCATAAGAAACTGTCCGGTGCGCGCAAGGGCTTGAACAAGCATTCGAGTGCGGTCGCTCTCCCGATCCGAAATGATATCATATATTCGTAATGATCATCGAATTCATGCATACAAGAATACAAGTAAAAGAGACGAGGAGAGGCTGTGGAGACCATCTAGCAAGTCAAGGGTGGAAGGCGAGAAAAAAAACAAGTAACCATAGTACGACAAGAATGTTACAAAAGAAAAAAAAATCCACTGGACAACACTATAGGTGGCCGTACAACACAAGATGGTGAGAAAAGACCCGATCAACGGCCCTTTCCTTTCCTACCCTTTGACTGCGCACGACGGCCACGGCCACGGCCACGACTCTGAGTAGAGAATCCTGCCTCCGAATTCGAAGTTGGTTGGTTATTTATAGACAGATCCTGGACATCCTGCCGGAGGCGCTTTGATGCACTTGAGCGTGAAGTATCTTGAGTGGGTGGCTCATGGCGTTTGCTCCTGTGACTGATCATCCGCTGACTGACGTTGTTTTGGCCGCGAGGCCTCTGTTTCGAAGCGGCAGGCGAGGGAACCACGCTCCTGGCGAGCGCACCGGGTGGGTCCAACAGCGATGTCTCCAGGCCCGACTGAGACTCTAGCAGAGTGATATAGACGTCGCGAGCCTCTGCAATCACGCTGTCTGGTGTTCGATCTTCTTCAGGACTGATCCCTTCACGCATAGCGTAGAGGATGTCGAGGAATTTTTCAGCAGTGATCGGGGGCGGTTTTCTCAGAGTATAGGCACCCTTCCCTTCATCGTAAGCAACATCTTGGCGAAAGTGTTTTGCCAGCTCTATCATCCCGCTTATAAAAGCTTGCCCGCTTCTACCAGCAGTCCAGTATGGGGCCATAGACCCAATAAATGTAGGCAGGGGAATGGATCGTTTCCACTCGTAGACTTCCTCGGGACTACACTCGTGAGGACCAGGAGTGGCCCAGGCGGGCACACCCATGAGGTACGTGGCAGGATTAACCGGCCTGCGTATGTTGCCCGGGAAGGGGTAGTCATCAGTGTTAGTGTCTTGCCACTCTCGACGCTTGTTGAACGGTCCGTCAAGGTTGATGCTTGTAATGAGCATGACCCAAAACAGGGCTTCGAGGTCATGGTGCATTTCGTGACTCACACCCTGTTTCCCTCGAAGAAGGTCGACTGCGGTAAACGGAAATGTGCCCTAAGGGATAGTTAGACCCAATGGGCACGGCATAATTGAATCGCTCACCGTCATCTGCCCTATTACATTGTTTTGAGCCCCTTCAGAACCTTTGTCCACTGCATAACCCCAGTCGTTCAATATCCCAGCGCGTTTGATGTAGGCATTAGGATCTTGGGTTTGGGGCCAATCTGGTACAATTTTCTCAGGTGTTAGATCTTCAACGACGAACAGAACGTTCGTATCGCTGGCGTCGCAGTGTTGGACTTGTTTACGCTCGCCATTGACCAACCCTGAAAAATGCTGTTACACCAAGAGCGCTGACTTAGCAGGTAAACTCACCCACTGTGGCCCCCATGATGCCGTTAATGAACTCACGGCGACAGGAGAACCACGTAATACTTGTGCCCACCGTCTTGAACGCTATGCGGATGTGTTTCCGGTTCTCCAAAGAGAGCCCAGGGCCAAACCGGCGTAAGATATTTTCAGTGGTATCTGGGACCTCCGTGTCGCTATCGGCTCCTGGGTCACGAGGGGGGTTTATCGCCATAGGTTCATCGGAGGCATAGACGACAGGAATGCCCGGAAGATCTGTAACGTTGTCCCACGTAGAGTCATTTAACTGCTGACAACTACGAAAAATATTGTATATGTCTTCAGGGCCAAATTTCTGACTGAGTGAAGGTGAGTCGAAGTCTTTTGGAGTACGGCGTTGCAGAAGGTCGTGAATATCGATGTCGGTGGTCAAGCCGACCTCCATCCAACAGTCTTTGAGGACGATTGGGATGCGGGTAGAGGAATCCGGAGGGATGGTCCAGCATAACCAGACCTTCGAGGAGCGAGATTGTGTCGACAACGATATAAAGATCGGAATTTCCGAGATGGTAAACTCAAGATCGCCCATCAGAAGCTGATAGGTTTCGCCATGAGAATAGCTCATGTCTATGCCATTCCAGTCCGGAGAGCACGAAGATAAGCCTGAAAAGTCATAAGTTAAGTTAGATCGATGTCGTGCTAGAAACCACAGAGACGAACCCAAAAGAATACGAATGAAATCCCGTGGATTTTGGTCGATATTAAGCGGTGAGGAGATAACGATACCACGGCGAGCATGAAAAGTCAAAGTAAGTGCTGCACCTGCAAGTACCATGCCGACACAGAAGCGCCGTGCCAGCTGAGTGGCCAAGATGTGAGTTGCCACATCTGCAACCTGCATCAAAGCCTCCTCCAGAAGATCGACCTTGTCTCGGCACTTGATTTCGCAACTGGCCTGGATGGCACGGTAGTTGCAGCGTTTTAGGTTCTGTTGTTTCTGGGGTACGAGGATGACGTCGGGTTTCCTGAAGGTTTCAACTAGCACTGTTGAGTGCGAGCGCCAGACATATGGGATTGTCGCCACCCGCGCCGCTTGACGACAGGCAGTTAGCAAGATCTGTTACAAAATACCCTCAGAGGTGAGCATTTAAGCGTATATGTCAAGACTTACTTCATTGAATAACGACGTGAAGAACTCTTCAACGCTCACCGAATCACTCCTTGACTTCCATTTCCCTTCATTAGCCAGATAAATCCCCTTCTTGACGAGAGCCTGGTAGATGCTTTCAATAGCCACCGTAGGTGTTTGTGCGTTACGGATAAAATTGTGGTCGAGGGACTCGAGAGGAAAGAATAGGTTGGGATCGACATCCCTGTTGACATATCTTGACTTGCCCATAAAATCTCTGATGTGAGGGTCAACCAGTCGACGGAGTAAGGCGCAAGGCAGTGGGTAGGATGATGCGTAGAATGAACCGAGCTATGTACAAAGAAGGGTTAGAACATTAAAAAAAATTAAACATATACGGTAACGGTGGGCGTAAGAGACACTTGCATTCAGAGATATGAAGCGCTCGATAACCGCAGAAAATTCCGACCCGGATTGCGCCATTACTGGAATTCTCACACTAGCTACGAAACACAAGCGAGAATGATTGAAACAAGGGACTTGGTTGGTAGCGCTGCAGCAAGAAACAGGGAGAAGGGAGCTGCTTGGGCATTTCCCTGGGAGCTTTTCACCTCGTCGCCAGGTCTCCTCATGTATTGTACGGCATCCATCAGGGTTCTTGAGTCACGTAGTCACCTCATGCCAAGTTTCATGACTCATGTTGCCACCACCATGGGAAGTGCATGCTGCGCTAAGCAGTGACTGCAAAAGTAGCGAGCACCGCTGAATACAGTACTAATTTCACGTGTTGGTCCCTGGGGTCGACTGATCCACTCTGGGCCAGATTGGGAGCTCACGCGGCGAAATGGCTACTGTAGTGATATGCGCTTTTCAGTGAAAGTACCAAGGGCCTCAGTGATTCTCCCAGACCGAGCATGACAACAAATAGGTAGCATTTAAATCATAAGTGAACTACAAGTATGACCCATATATCTGTGTATACACTGCCCAGTTGTGCCTGCCAGATGACTGCCAACACGATGCGCTGAGGTCCAGGGTGCAAGTCCTGCGGTGCATTCGTCAGCATTGAGCAAGGTAGTGGAGAGGGGGAGACTGGGACAGACCATGGGAACTATCTACGGCAACCGACGCTACGACCCACAGCGCACGGACTCCCAACACCGCACATGCTCTCCGCCTAGCCTAGTCTACTGCCACAGCAGCAGGTGTATGCCTGACTGTTTAACCATGGCGTCCGAAATATGGCACGTCTTGGAAAGAATCGACCAGGGGCCGATGCCGAGGAAGATGCGCGTATTGTCGCCTGGCCAGGCTTGTAGTGCGCCCCATTGTGCGTCACCGGTTGGTAGGGCTTCCAGACACGTAAATACGATTACGTCTTGGTAGTCGCCTTCGCAGAGGTGAGCCCGGTTGCAAAGGGGAAACATGATCGGCCGCGCATTGAACACAGCCATGGTCTTGACGGCACCCTCTGTGGACGCATTCTGCAGGTGCGTGAGCAGGATGGGTTGGGCGCACGAACCAACATACCTTGATCGTGCTCAGACCGAGTAGCGTAGCGGGTTTGACATCGTTGATGATGTCGATCAGGTTGGTGAGCACGGCCAATCATAGTCGGTACGCACAGAGACTAGACCACGTCAGCGTTGTCATGACATGACACAGCACAGAACCCTACATTTCTTGTTTCTGCAGACCTGGGGTAGCGAGGGTGAGTCAACGGCCAGGGACACGCGTGAGCAGTCTCGTCACGGTTGTGGTGATCGTAGATGCATGACTTGGCCCCCCCGAGCTACAGCCCGTTGGACACAAAGAGTGAGAGGAGCTGCTTTGCGACGCCGAGGCCCGCAGTGCTAGCACCGAAGAAGAGGATGCGCTGGTCTCACAGCGCCCTACCCAAGGCACTTGAGGGCAGACAGGCTGCGTTGATGATACCAGACAGGATGACCGACGCTGTACCTTGAATGTGTTGCGCGGGATCAGCAGGAGGATGGATACGGGAAAAAAAGAGGGCACACGTCATTTGAGCGCTGGGCTTGAAGGCACAGGTGAAGTACCTACGTCCCATGGGTTCACGGTTGCAAAAGAGGTCTTCCATTTCACAGCCTGCGTGGTTCATTGAGAACGTACTCCAACCACTTGTAACTGCATATAAACAATTGTCAGTACAAATACTGTAGCTAAAATGCCACGTACGGTGGGGGTGGGCACGCCCTAGCATTTCCTTACCCATTTTGTGTTGGCACTGTGCTCCCCCTCTTCGCCGTTATGAGACACCCACTTGTGCTCGTACTGTCATTCATACGAGCTGCCTAGTCAACATCGTGGTAGTAGTAGCAGGCGCACGTACCTGCCATGCCTTCCTGGTAGTATGCTCACCTCGGGCGAGAGCAGTACATCACCTACCGCCCTTGCCAATGATGTGGATGCCATATTGAACTCGAGCAGTGTTGTTGATGTGCAAACTGGGGTGTTCGGCGATCGCCTGTAATGTGCCAGAGACGACGGAAGAAAGAATTGGATCGGAGTTTGAAAGACTTGAAGGAATTCTTTCAACTTCGAGGTCATCGCTCATGCTGATACAAGTTGATGCTATATATTCTCCGTACAACTTTGGCTGCCCATAATATCACTATATCGTACGAGTGTAGAGAAAATAATCATCCGTCTTGTTCGTGGGGGATTATAATAATTTTGCAAATCTTGTGATGTAGTCACAGCCGGGTCCATCTACTGCAAAACTGTCTCTACATAACGCATGCAAAGTTGAACAACCAACCCTATTTACTGCCATGAGACCTCGAGATCCCTCAATTCTGCGATAGCTTCCTCCAGCTGTACCCCCGCTTTCCTTACCAACCCCTGCAACGCCAGGATGTTTGCCTCGATGTTTGTGAATCGCAGCCTTAAGTCTCTGGGGCCTTTTTTGTTTGGAAAAAGCTTTAGGAGCGCACCAGACGGCTCGCCGATTGATGCTGTGGGCGCCTCAAGTGCATGGGATGCCTTGGGAGAGGCGATCTCAACTTCTGACGACATCAATGCAGGAGCCAGCTGCCTCGTAGAGGTATTTGGTTTGTGCTCGAGAAAGGATTCAGCTACAAATAAAACTGAGTTAGCTTTCGGCAGTGTCCAGAGATCCAGAGGAAGAGACCTTGCCCGTTTTCCTGCTTACCAGTTGTAATTTCGATTTTTTGCTTCCTGCGCATGCCGCGCGGCGGTCCAACTTTCATCGAGTGAGGGAGTAGAGACGCATCCACTGGAGGGGGCTTGGAAGGTTGTGCGACAATTGTACATTGTGAACTCGACGGTGCACCATCCTGTGCGTTCAGCGTGAGTGGTCTGGTTGCGTGTGCGACACGGAGTGGGCCCCCACTTTCCCTACCTCCTGTCTGTGCTTTTTGTCTGGCTTCGCTTTCGTCATCCCGACATCTTCTTCCAGGAGCCATTCCCGTGTCCGCTTGAGCGGCTGCTGATGCCCTTTGAGAGAGGGAAGGTCTCAAGTAATAACACATGAGGTATCTTGGTGAGGACAGACCATCATCCATATCTAGTGTGGACGCACCCATCTTCTTGCGCCTCATCTTTGACTCCCATTCGACCACGAGATCTTCTGAGCAGTCGTCCTTAGGTACCCAGCTCTGTGGCCAAGACTTTCTGGTCTGGGGATCCGTTCCAGCCCACTTAACCTTGTACTTTGTGTCGCATTCTTGGGTGATTTCCTGGACTGGCCAGACATTTTTCTCGTCGGACGATTGAGGGGAGGACACCTGAGCAGGAATACTGTTTTGAGCAGCCGGCATGGGGAGGGAAAGATGAACAGTGTATGAAATACCAGGACAATAAATCCAAGTTGTCGCTGATGGCGAAGAAGCCTCAAGCCACGACAAACACGGAAGAAAATTTGACAGAGAAATGCTTCTTGAACTGCCAAGTCTAGATTCTGTTCAGGACGTCTTCTGGAAGGAAGTCGCGGCCATGTGCCTCGTCGGCGCTAGCCTCGGCTAATGTTTTAGATCGTCGTTCGGCGGCTTGTTGGTCCAAGTCTGGATAATACAAATACTAATCTGGATAGCGGTTAAGAATGCGGATGAGAAGGGCGGCATGAGGACGGACATTTTACGGCACCCTCTCCCTACATCTGCATTCATTGAATCATTCCAGGGATGGCGGGGATCTGAGAGGCCGTGGCCCGTTTCTGTTGCATCTGAACAAAATAGATTACTAGGACACGACCCGGGGTATCAGAGGTACACGAACTTGATCGCGTATGTTCAGAATACGACTCTGGTTGGCCTTCCAGCAACTACGAAATTATAGTTTGGCGAGATAGAAATGCAGTCAACAGAATGAGGGTGTCGAACTACAGAACCGATTTGGCTGTGGGTAGCCATGTCGCGCTGGCTGCGATGAACGTCCGCCGCAAGTGTCACTATGGCATCCACGCAGTGGGTGTTGCCTTTGGAAGACAAGACATGAAATAATGAAGGAGTGGGAATGCTAGTAGTGCTAAAGTGCCGATGTAGCGAGATACCAAGTGCGGTTGTCTTTCTCTTGATATCCAAGGCAGCTGCCAGTGTCTGGTTCGGAAAACTTCAAGATGGTATGAAAGTCAATCATCTTCTACGACGCTTGGAAGGGAAAAAGACATTAGCAGTCTTGCCGATACGACTGCGTGTCGATGGCCGGACTCGAGTCTGTCTTGTCTTGTCAGCTACTAACATGAAGGAGGATTTTTGGTGCGTCTCTGCGTTTTCTGGTCAAGTTCAGCGAGGGGGCTGTGGTCAGTTATTCAGTACTCAAGCAAATCGGTTTGCAGTTCTTGAATGGCATTCAACTTATTCCGAGGTCGCTGTGAATGTACCCGCCACATGAAACTAGTATCGTGATCCACATAGGTCCGTCTAGTCGTACTAACGCGCATGCCTTTCGTCAAGGTTATCGGCTGGGAGCTCTGATGAACCAACCAACAACTCGATCCAACGCACAATGCTCGAACTCACCTCGTACGGCTCCAAAGTCTGAACTATTCCAAAGCGACGGCTGACAATCACGTGGCCACATTGGAAGATAGTCGCTGAAAGTTGAAAACGCGCATAACTCTTTTTCCGAAACGACGGTGGCATCCACCCTATCTTTCCGCTCATGTACAAATTTCTGGCATTGAACGGCGGCGCCGTGACTCGACGATGAATAGTGACTGATGTCAGTGACGTGGGAGAGTCCTCGGGCGAACTTACGCATGATGGCCGTCGATGCCAAGCCGCGGAGGCTAGGTCTTCAAAACTGCCCGGTGGGCGGAGCGGTGCTTGCATTTCCGTCCTCGCCGGCCCGCGATGGCAAATCTACTAGTCTCGAACGCCCTACAATGGTCGGTGACGAGAGTGGATCACGTCAAGAAAGGGTGCGGAGATTGTGCTCGATCTTTTGCTTGATAAAGTTAGAGCTTTGCCCGTTCGTAGATATCATGACTCATCACGGATCAGACCAAAAGTAGGAATCAAATGACTCAGGAATGTCAACGACGTTGACGCGCATTCGGCGAGCGCAAAGGGACTGCGCAACGTCGCCGGTGGCAGTGACTCCATCATGTCCACGTCGTCAGCACCGTCAAATGCGCGGTCGGCCTGTGATGCCAGGGGGTGATGCGGTGTGGTGGGTGGGCTTGGTCAGGGCGAGCCTGATAGCATACCAGACAGGCTGGTCACCAGCTAGTACCTGATTTCATACAACGACTTTCCAGTACTGTATAGCCTGAACAACGGTCTCCAGACTGCTGTAATGTGTGTGTGCATACAAATGCATTTTTACTACGCATTTCGGCACGAAAGTCAAGCAAGGTTTTGGCGGCGGTCAGGAGTCCCTGGATTTTATACGGGCTACTGGGCTCTGACAATGTTGGTGGGTTAGCGGGTGTTCTGAAAGTGGAACCAACAAGCACCTATCGGCATTTGAACTTTTTTCCCGGAACAGCAGCAAAGGCCGAATCCATGGGAGCGGTGTTCAGATCTGGCGAAGGGCGTGCCAAGTTCGGAGGGGCAGACAAGGTGGTTATTTCCTTTGCGATGAGAGTTTTGATCGTATCTTTTGTCAACGCGTGTTTCTTTGCGCATTGTTGAATGTGCGTATGCTTCTGCCTAGCAGTTTTCTTGACTACCCACTCTCGTCCGCAACAGACACACTTGGATAGCCGGTTGAGTCGAGAATCTGGCAAGTCTCTCATGACAGGAACCGCAGGCCTGGATGGTGTAATGTTGGATACACATGAGGATGAGTAGCCAACTGAGGGTTTGTACGCAAAGTGAGAGAGTTGCGACGTGGCTTGCACAAATAATCAGACACAGACAGAGTGTACTTTGCCGCCACTCACCATCAGACCGGTCATCGCAGCTTCTATGTTGTCCTTGCTCCGATGCAACCATTGATGACATCCTCTAAGACTCGTCCTGGTCAGAACAGAGAAAAAGGGCCACTGCACTCCAAGGTGCTTAAGTACGTTGTTCTGCTAAGCCGTTTTAAACTCACTGTCAAGCCTGTTCTTGCTACCGTGATGTTTTGGGTGCATCATACAAATCACTGATGGAACAACCGAGCTAATCGTTGCTTCTTTTACGATCAGCACGGGGTTCACAGGAAGCGGGGACTTTTGGTGTGCGAGAGGTGCGGAACTAATGAACGAAGGGAGTTGGCTCCAGTCGAGTACAAACGAGACTATATTACTATACCTAATGAATGAAGGGAGTTGGCTAGGTATATGTAAGTAGAAGATATGTAGTGTAAACGATAGAATAGCTTACCTCCAGTTGAGTACGAACGAGACTGGAGGAAAGGAACGGTGCGCGTGCGCATCACATGTAGTCCGAACCAAAAAAGGAAAGTTATGGTGAGTACTACGAACGGGCTGTGCTCCAACACACCCCCTCAGTCCGAGCGTAGGTAGAGTCCGAGTATGAATTTTGGTGTCCAATGCAAAGGAGTGACTTTGTAAAAGTATCTATAAGTATGTGAAAAATGAGTTGCAGGAATGAAAAAAAAGGGCAGTCCCTTGGTGAGAGAAAATAGTGCCGTGTCGTCGACATACAGCATAGTTGGTGGTGGCGGCTCTCCGAAAATGAATAGATGAGAAGTTGGCGCAGCCGCACGGCAGCTTGGCGCCAGGCAATGCGCGCATTTGGTTTCAGTTGACACATCGCCGAGCTTTGAAACGTAGCCCGAGATCAAATGGTAGTTGCCGCGGTCGCTTGTACGGCTTGCGTCCATGTAGCCCAGCGGCATCGGGATTTTGCTAAGCGCTCGTCGAGTGCTCGACGAGCTGCTAAGCGCGCTTAGCTGGCGGAGTTTCCTTACAAGGCTTTATTCCCTGTACTTTCGACCAATCAGAGCCTGCAGAAGATCGTGCAAGCGGTGACGTTACTCGACCGCTATGCTGATTGGCATGAGCGCGTCAGGGTTGCCGTTATTGACATGGCCGAGTGTGAGATCTGGTCGGGATATGACAGCGAGGTGGTAGAGCGGCGGTATGTCAGCTGTGCGCAGCCACGTATGCCGGCTGTGTAACGTCGCTGATGTGGGCCGACACCACGGGATCGGTTTCTTGTTCGGACGGTGGGTGTACTTTGCGTGCATCGCGTCGCACTTCATGGTCAGTCTTTTCTTTTTCGCCGTTTTCTTTCTACCTATCTGTCACTTCCTTTTTCCAGGATGGACATGCGGCGCATTCTGATCGGCGGAGTCGGCGAGGCTGGTCGGATGAGTTATAGAAGGAAAGGCGGTGCGAGAAGGCGACATGGGAGCGGGTGGCAGCGACGCGGGAAGAATGGGAGTGGGAATGGATGGCGTTGATGATATGGTACCGTTGATGTCACCGGTCGGGTTGTCGATAGTGGTGACACCCCCTCAAACTGAGCGGGGAGAGATGGCGAGGGGACCTCTGCGCAGGAGCGGCAGGGGGAACGTGGTTCTCATCATCGTCACCAGTAGGTACCTTCTTGTATATTTGTAGGTCTTTGACTGGCGCTCAAAACCACCGGAGATGCCATCGATAGAGGGCGCATCGAGTTTGCGGCGTTGCTCGAGCCCAACAACGATCCACTTTCGTGAGGTCGCAATGCTGCAAACTGCACTTCCCATGTCCATCGGTATCCCAATCTCTTGCCCATCTTCTGTGCTCCAACATCGAATCTTCCCGTCCGCACTACCGCTCAGAAATTGCTGTCCATCACTGAGGAAGGCGACAGATGTCGCACTCTGAATAGCGATTCTGATGGGTTCCCGCTTGATGACGCGGGAGGATTCCATGTGGTTCATGTCTGAAGTTCCCGTCCGCGTTTCTACCTCGCCTTCCCTGACTCCAACTCCCATTGCGTCGTTGTTACTCGAGGATGGTCGCAGTGATTCCCTATAGCTGTCCCCAGTAGTTCCTGTTTCTTCCCTTTGCTGGCTGCTACTAGAAGATGGCCTTGTCGTCCCTTTTCTCCTCATCAGTGTTGCTCTTTCAGTCAGCCGCCTTTCTCACCTGCACTTCCTGATAGTGGTTCCCTCGGTTGATCGTTGCTTGTATGAAGCTCTTTGCTATCCATCAGTGTTTCTTCTCTCCCATTGACTTGCATACTCACTATCTTTCCTTCGCAGAAGACCTTTGCGAAACATACTTGCCCAGGTGTTGCAGCGCTAAAGGAAGAACGCGTGTCCGTTTTTGCAACACCTGGTATTCATGTCAAGTTGCCTTATCGGAATCCATCATGGCGCACAGTCCACCTCGCGCCCTTCACGTGAGTCATTATGTTCCTTCCATAGGAGCCTGATGAGCATTGCCCGGATAGCGCTTGTAGACCCGAACAGAGGTATTGTGCAGTTCTAGGCCTGATAAGATCGAGTTCAAACTACACCCTCTGACTCGTCAGACACGATATAGACATCACAATCGGGACAGCTTATGATTTATGTAAGATGTTGAGCCAGTTGACAGCTACAGGCATGGCTAGATCTTCCTTGTCAGCGTGATGATGGTCAAGGTCTCGGCTTCGTCTTGGTTACGAGGTCCATCAAAAACAACCTTCTTCATGTCCAATCACCCTTTCAGTTATTATCCAACCAGGTTGAGCCCAGCCATATTCGTCGAAGCGTATCCTAAACTTGAGGAGGAAGTGGACAGGTTGGAAAGGCGATACTGTGCGTGGAAAGCGAGGACGGGTGCGTTCTTTCTTTGAGTGGGTGGTCCAAGAAACCGTTGCCACATCGTCTGCTGTCATCTGGCCTGGACTTCAGCCTTCCCCAACTGCCAGGGCTCCATGATTAAATACCTACAAAATGGCATTCAGTGGTAAGAAATGCTAGGCGAAATTTCAATCAGCGCTGGCTATTTCAACAAGGCAAACTTAGTCGCGTACCATCAGAGTCCCTCCAAGTCATGTCCGCTACCTTACCCGTGACTCTGTCTCCACACGCTGCGCCTCCTCCATCTGACTTTGTCTCCGAGCTGGAGGCGACGATATACTATTCGGGCCTTCCTTCAAAACCAAGGTCACTCGTCCATGGCGTGGCCTCGGATCCACTGAGTCAGTGAATCCGAGGTGGTATCATACCATCGGCTACCGTCGGCTACCAGCGGCTACCAGCGGCTACCAACGCTTACCGCTCGTCGTGCACGCTGATGAGTAACCGTTAAGTCTACCGAACGACCACGAAGTTCTTTCAGCACGGACCTGGGCCCGCCCAAGTCCATGCTGGAAGAACTTCATCTCGTTTTTGGTCACAAGCTTGGCGGCGTCTGGAGAGAGTTAATCACACAGATATGCGACTCCCTCAACTCTATGAACATCTCGTGGACGACTATTGATGTTGTTCGATCGCGTCCTCGCCCAACCTTGAACATCTTGACCTGGGTACCGGGATCCCCAAGGTGATAATCCAGCGCGTTTACAATCCCAAAGCTCCGATACTGAAGGGGACATTTGTAAACGGGTACCTACTAAGCATACAATGTCCTCGCGTCTCTTCAAGATCAGTAGAGTCCTAAGGCTCATTCGTGCCCGACCCTCTCCCCACAACACTCTGCTCGACAAGCTTCTGGCAGCTTCCCTGCATCCACTTGGTAACAATATTGTCCTGCATTCTTTTTCGATCACGAGACTCGTTCTCTCTTCGGACGGCTGTGTTTGGTGATGTCAAAACAGAGAGCACGCGCACGCGTATATACAGCGGGGAAAGTCGTTCATCACGATACCGCTGCACAGACGGTACGACACGTGCAACGTTGGTCGCTCCTCGACTATGTACACATCACGGGATACGTAGTGCTCGGAACACATGGTCCATAAACAACCATGATTACAATCTCCAAGGCTATTCTTGTAATCTCTCGATCTCGTGGTTACTTTGAGCGAGGTATCCCTCATAAGAATCCCGTGTGTGATACTGTGCTGCAAGGCGAAGAATGAACATAGAAACTAGCCGTGGGCGATGGTCTCACCTGGGGTCTTCAATATCGCCCTAAAACGCGCGACGACTTGCCTGTTGTGTTTGATGGCAGCTAGCTGGACATGCTTGATCGTTCCTGTCGCAGAATACCATCAGACCTCTCCCTTCGCGCCCCAAAGAAGATGAACCTGATACATGGACGACATGGGGGATAACGCGCGTGCCATTGATAGACGTGAGGAGAGTAATGGCACCCCACGCGAGGGTATGCTGGTCACGCGCAACGCGTATAATGCACAGATGCATTGTGGGCGAAAAGTACCTGACTGTCTTGCACACGTCAAGGGGATAGACGGCAGACAGAAAAGGACACTTGCCCGTCATCGAACTACCAACAGCACCCCATCCTGCATCGCCAAAGTTCAAGATAACGCTCTGTCGCAAGGCCACATAGACGTGTTTGCTGTCAAACGAGGCTGGTGCGTGCAGTGCAGAGATGGCTGATGTATCCGTCGAAACGGAGATGAATTCAACAAGAAGCCATCGATTCTGTGCTCCATTCTGAGTGAGTCACTCGGGCTTGTCAGTGAACTGGACGCACTTTGAATCTGACCATGGTGTGCTTATGTCACCTATTAATCTTTTTCTCTGTCCATGTCTCTTGTCCGACTCGCTCCACGTACTGTCTTCCTCGCATGCGGGTACACAACGGGCTCTGTTCGTGAGCCTGAGCCAGCTACACACTTCAAAATTACCCTTCGGCGTTCTGCCATCGCCCTCGGCGACCGCAAGCAAGAGACGCTGACCACACTCGGCCTGCACAGACGCATGCAGATGGTCTATCACGCGCACACCCCCGAGACGGCGGGGAAGATCCTTAAAGTGAAGGAGCTCGTGGAGGTGGACAACGTCCCCGCAAGCGCCGTCTGCACACAGTCGGAACAACGGTGGGAGCGGAGGGCGCCGAGAGGGTACTCGATTGGTAGTTCGCGTCTCGGCGGGGTCCCATGAGTGTGTATATGCGTCCTCTGCCGACTGTTTATGTGTTCACCGTGCACACAGCTTCCCCTGCTGGTTTTTTTAGGCGTTCAAGTGTAAATTGTGTCGATTATGGCGCTACTTGGGTTTTGCTAACCAGCACCCGTACTGCAGCGTCGTTGACTAGACAGATTGTTGTCCTGACAGGTGCGACGATATGGACTCTGAGTATATGCACTGCATAGACCGTGGTATCCTCCTTCTCTGTCTGTTGGGTAAAATGAACATCGAGAATGAAAATGTTACCTAGTAAGAGGGGATTGGTTTTATCACCCGTTGATCACGAGTCGGGCATGGTGTCATGTTAACTATCCGTTGCGTAAGTGTTGCATTTAGGTTGACACTCTTGACTCTCAGCGTCTTATCACCCTTTCTTTTGGCGGGCTCGGACAACATCTAATGGAAAATTGTCGACCACGAGTACACCATAAAGCATATTTCTTGTCAGTGACAATAATCAAGAGAACAGTTGGTACAAAGAAAGGAATCAGATGTAGGGAAGAACTCTTGTTGAGAGACAATGTTGGGACATCTCCAGTTCAATGAGGTCCAAATTCACCCTATAGGTGGTCCTTGCCAAATACAGGATCTGTGTCCTGGGCGAGTTTTTGGGCTTGCTGACTGTTGTCCCAAATCAGCTCATCATATCTTTATAGCCCAGATCCTCGGAAATAATGGCCGCTGCCTTCTCCCCGATCAACAGCGCGGTCGAATACGTGTTCTTGCAGAGAGTAATGTCAGCCGACAAGGACACCAAGTGGACGAGTGCAACCTACATTTCCAACGTTGGTGGGACATATGGACACGTCTGGTTTACCCCCACCATCAGAAAACGTCATGGATATATACCTGGGACAATCAGTTTCGGCACGTACCTGCGACCTTGAGACCTTCCACCCCATACACATTCAGCCGTGGGTCGACTACCCCACCTTGGTCGTGGGGTTTCATCGCACATGTCCCAAGCTAGACGATGTTTGTTAATTATGCACGAAAGAAAAAGCATGTAAGCTGACCGAGTGCGCGTTTGACGTAACTACATCAGCAGTCCACTTAGAAAAGTCCACCATGGGGAGTTGGACCACAATGACTCACTCATAGCACGATGGAATTTCTCGATAGCAACATCATCCGCATGCGAGTACAAGATGTCGGATGCCTCCACAGGGACGGGAACGTCTCTTTCTCTAACGGCAGCAAAACTGCCAGTAGGAAACGTGGGGTGAAACGCTGCGACCTCGCCCCGATACGCTGGTATACGCCTAATAAGCTCCCTAGTGAACTTATACAAAAAGGTAAGCTGCGCGGTGTCCCCCTCTCTAATCAACAGTCGTACGAGGACGGCACACAACGCGGAAGATGCATGAAACGCACTTGGTGAGAAAACCAGTATCAAAGTCTGGCGGAGAGTCCAAATCATCGCCAGAAGTGATGTGAACACTGCCTGCCGATTCTGGGTATAACTTGAACGCTAGATCTCAGAACAAAAGCGGTCCATGGGGTTTCTGTGCCTACGATGTAGTAAATCGCACACAGAAGTTTCCGATCAGGTGACACTGAGCGACGCAGCGAAAAACTAGGGTGGGGGAGTCAAAGGTAAATAAATCCCGGGACTTGATTGTAGCGTACCCAGCAAATGGAAGAAGAATGGACATAGGCTTGTCGGGATTGTGCTCGAAGAACGCTTCCCATCTCCGTTGAACCGCAGGACCAGCCGACGCCAACTGTGCTTTCGTTGGACGCAGTTTCAAAAGCGCTGTAATACCACTGCGATGAAGGTTTCAGAAAATCACCATGGCAGGTCAAGCAAAGTGACAAACTTGTGTGCAATTTTTCCTGTTCCGCTTTCTTCCCATTCTTTCATCCATGCTGAAAACCGTCTCAGTGTCGTGGCGCTATTTTGTATGATGGAAACTAACTTTTAATTACCTCTGGATTATCCCAGATACCGTCCATCGTTTCAGTCTCGTCCGACGTGTAGAACACCGGAAGCCCTCCAAAGTGGTCTAAAACAAGGCTTGTCTTCTGAAACGGCGGCCTCTCAGCATACTGCACCTACCCTGGTAGTTCTCGCCGACAACAGGTAAATCAACCTGGACATGGATGCTGTTCTTTTCAAGCACAGACCGTGCGCTGATCCCCGACCTCTCCAAAATCGCCGGAGAACCAAACGCGCCAGCAGCTACGACAATCAGTTTCTCGGCTTTCAAGGTAAGACGCTCGTCATTTTCTCCTTCGGACAAGTTCCTGTTCATCGTACACTCGACGGCGACTGCACGACCATTTCTGATGATCGTCTGCGTCAGATGAGTCATATCTATCACTTGAAACCAAACGTACTCCATAATCACGCGTTTGACACGTCTACCGACCATGATAGTTAAGTTCGGGTTGCTCGCATGCGGGTACAGGTATCGAGATGCAGCGTCCGAGCGCTTTCCAGTGATGGGGTCGATATAGCTGTTTTGTGGGCTACTGGCTAGCGAGCACACACACTCGGTAAACACTTACTGATAAGCTGGCTAGTATCATATCGGCCAAGGTCAGTTCACCCACAGACCAACTTCAGACACTCACGCTGTAGGCATTTGCTGTCGCAAAATCGTTGTTGTCATCAACCTGCGGACGCTCTGGATCGTATAGCTTCCCCACGTCCAGAAATTGACGACCGATGCCGAACTCAACGCCACCGGTGGATATCTGAACGAGCCCTGAGTATCCGTGCGTGGCTGATCTGCCGGGTAGAGGATGGAATGTTTCAAGCTATGCGTTCCTTTATGAATCACCTCAGGTCATCCGGTTCGACGTGGACTTACTTTCTTAATGAAAGGAAGGAGCTCGGTGAAGCGCCATCCTTTGTTGCCTAGGGCAGCCCAGTCGTCATAGTCCGACGCAGCACCCCGCACGTACAACATAACTGAATTCGGGTGAGTCTCCATGCAAAACGCCATGTTTGCTCGTTCAAGACGTACGATTCACAGCGGAGCCACCACCCACACTCCGGCCGCATCCAGCGACAATATCGCGTTCGTTCAGGTGGTCGCTCGGTTTTCCGACATAGTAGGAAACAGTTGTGCTGTCCGCGGTAAGATGTTCAACGAATCGGCATGGTTGAACATGAGAAGGGATGTCTTGGGTGTGCTGGCCACTCTCGATGATAAGGATCCTCAGTGAGTGGTCCATGGCGGCTAGTCGACCTGCAACAACACATGCAGTCGTTCCTCCTGGTTTTGATGAGCCAAGATACTGCTTGCAATCCTTAAAGAATATACTTACCTCCGGCAAAGATGATGTCGAACGTTTGGGACATACACGGCGTCAGTGTGAGAGGAACCCTAAAAGCAACCGTAGTACCCAGTAACTCTCGGAACGAGACTTTATGCAGTACATCATGCCATTTCAAATTTCAAGACTAGCGAACTTCCCAATCGAGTCAATGCTTTTTTGGCTAACTCTTAGTGCGGCCGGCTTAGTGCGCACGGAACATGTGTAGAATCCATCCGTGACCCTTGAGTAAATATGGACGTACAATATTGATAGCTCACGATAACTGTCAAACGTTGTGCGGTACAGGGTACCGACACTGCCACTGTCCCACATGCCACCAACTTTACCAGCCGGAGGTGGTTGATTTATTCCTCGAAACAGATATGAGTTCAATGACTCCGACTCCGAATCCAGCCATGCCACGTTTCGACTACCCACAATATTGCGCCTACGTACTTTGGTAGTGCACGGCCAGACACATGACGACCAAATACCGTCTCCGAGACATCACTGCAGCCACCAACTTTGCGTCCACGACCAGTGGTTCCGTGGAGCAACGCTTGCTGGTGTGTCATAACCCCGAATGCGTTGACGTCCTTCCGATCACTTAGGTGCATTTGAACCTCGACTTTTTCCTTCCGTGCGTATCAATGTCATCCCCGAACCGCTGCAACAATTTGTCCTCAAACTGGACCACCCTGGATCCGCGAGAGTCCTGAGCATGGCGGCCTACTCGAGGGTGAACCCGGCAACGACAAGGATAAGCGCTACCATGACTGGATCAAGTGGATTGACTGCAGAGAGGCCGTAGTGAGTTCGATTGGCTGCATATTGAACAAGAGGGGGGATTACTTAAGTAACCAACTCGTAACCTCGCTACTGAACTTCGATAATCTCGATATTGTTCACCAAGTCCGACAACGGGACCTCGTCGCGAATTTGAACCATGATCAAGCTGTCCGCTGCTACACGTTTGTATTCCACCCAGGATATCTTTTCAAACAGAAGCGCTCCGAATCTCTGCTTCAGACGTGCGACCAGCCGCAGTGCGCGTGCCGTCCTGTCCAGCCTGATACTAATACCACACGCATATTCTTGGGAAAGCAGTGGGCGGATCCATGGATGAACCAGGCAGTGTTCGTTCTCCACCGTCAGGTCGCTGGTTGTCGTGATCTCAATCTGCCCGAGGATGTCCACTATTGCATGATAGGTACGGAGATGAGTCTTGTTGTCTGGGCCCGATGTGAAGAGGAGGTTCATGACAGGAAAATAAATGCAAGGAAGTTGCAGCCGACTAGAAGTGAGGGTTGCGGGTGGAAGTCTGTTCAACCGGTCATATAATGCCGTGACAAGGGATAGGTCCGGTAAGGACGAGTGTAATTTGCTGACAATGCGATCCAAGTCGAGAGTATTCATGCACGGAATGCGAGGCGGTTCAAGCGGATTGTAAACTGTGAGATTCAAGGGGGTAGGCAGCTATTGTACTCGTTCGCAATTCCGGTCCAGGCAAGAATGGTTGCGTCCCCAGATCCAGTGAGCACGTATTCTAGTAACCGCCCGACCGCGCGGGTGCCCTCTCCATAAATGACAGGGATAGATGCATTGAGGATACCAAGCAGAGAATATGCGATATCCTCCACAAGGGTGGCCTCCCGCATCGATGCGAGATACAGCTTCTCTCGCGCATGATCGAGGCCGGGACGAAGGGCAGCTACTTGCTCTGTTGAGACCTGTGGAGCTTCCATTTGTCTGAGAATCACAGACGATGTTTTGTGATTGTCAAGTGGCAATCCGAGGCAGGGCTTCCAGTCCTGTGTGTAGAATAGGACCCGCTCCGCAGCTACATATTCCTGGCGCGTCCACACCCTCGTGTTCCAAATGCTGTTCCGGAGTCCGTCCGGTATGTCCGACTCAGATGAGACGTCACATAAGTGGATGATTGTGAGGGATGATCCGCGATACCATGCAAACATGGCGACGAGTGATTCTTGCAATATGACATTGTCTTTTTTATCAATACAACAGGTGTCACTCCAGGCCCATCGGAACCCAAGTTGGCGCACGAGTGAGCAGAATTTCTGCAGCTTAATGTTGCCGTGCGATCCCTCTAGCTTGTACACCGTGACATGGATGACTCGCTGGAAAAGAGGCTCGTCATGCCCCCACCTGTGTGAGAACATCACATATTGACAGAACTTCTCGACCTCTCTCCGAATCTGTGTTTTGTCTATCACTCGTGTCATGGATGACACAAGCTCATTAAAGATCGGGAGTATCTCAAATGCTCCAACCAGGTCCGTTCTACCAAGCAGGTGGCCAGTGGTGTCGATGAGAACCCGTGGCATGTGGGAAACGGTGGTGCGGATGATGCGTCGAATAATGGGTCTCGCATCGGTGTATTGAGAAGAAAGTGCTGCGGTCTGTGTTAGTCGATATCCTTGGAGTGTCAAAGTTACAACTCACCGCGAACATGTGCATCCGGAGATATTCCAAGTTTCTCTAGCATTGTATCAAAAGCCGAAACCGCTTCTGCATGACGCCCTGCATCACATAAGGCTACATGTTTGAGCTCATAGCCTCGATGAGATGACGGTTCGAGCTTGATCACCTGCAAATTGTGTCACCGTTATTGTCCATGGCATTGGGACAGTGCATGCCTCGTCAGCATCCTTCAGTGCGTCATCCCATGACTTCATCATTGCTCGTGTATTGCTTCGCTTGATCAGTACATCCGCACGATCCAGTAGATCCAGCTCCAATATAGTCGACAAGTGTCTGTCGGCTACATCATAGATATCAGAGCCGAAAGCAGCGTTGGCGAGCCCTTCTAGCCTCTGGGCGCATCTTTGTCGAAAACCTGCACGAAATGCTCGAGAAAGCACTACTAGGGCGTTCAGTAGCGAATACTCACCAAGTTCCCACTGTGGTAGTTCATCGTCATCACTCGCGTTCAGTGCTACGTCATTTTGCATCTTCCGAAAGCACTCGATGGCATCAGTAACCCGGCCATGCACTTCGAAAACGTTACATAACGTGCGGTAAACAGTGAATCTTGGGAGCCCGAGCTAGGGAGACGTTGCTCGAATCAACATCTGACACCAGACTGGGACGTAAAGTATACCTTGTTGGCATTATATAATACGCCGTCTGTTGATCTGTGGAGCGATGCGATGCTGGCCCACTTGGTTAATAGAGCATTGCCTGGCGGGCCAAGGGGTAATGCAGTAGCATACGCGGCGAGGGCCTCTTCAGGTTTCTTAGCCTCTAACGCCTCGTCTCCGATTGACTCAAGAGCGGCGACACATTTATTCATAAAACCTGAAAGTAGGAAATGCACACCGCCTTCTGATCGATGCTGATGTAACCTACCCGCAAGCCAGTCCATGATGAATGGGTCAGAGTTTATAATGTCGTCTGCAGATCTCTTCATGGAAAGGAGTGAATTTGCAGCGTCAGTGACATGGTCGTCGGCATAGAGCGACTCGCATTTGTGTTTCTGCCTGTAGGCACGAACAATCTGTTGAAATTTGGCAAGTTTTGCGCGAAGTTCTTGTACAAAGTTCCCAAGATCCGCTGATAACCGAAACAGACTATCAGACGCGCTCGAATTCAACAAAGAGGGCACGCACTGTACCTCTGTTCGGCTGCGCGTTGGCCGAATACGGAGGTCAACATCCATTTCTTTAAGGTGGTGGGTCTCAGTTCCTTCAAAGATTTTTTTACCCTGTTTAGGCAGCAGTCAACAACGGCCAGTTGAGGCCCATGCAATCCGAAGGATTAAAGATCCACTTACTTGGTGGCGTGGTGTAGAAAGAACGCCAAAGATATTCCCACAATGCGATCTCTGACCTTCCAACGATTACGAGGTTGTAAGTTGGGGAGATGGATATGGAGTCAACTGGGCAAGGATGGTGTATGACGAAGCCGATTTGGTCGCGTGTAGCAGTGTCCCAGAACGAGACGGATGAATTCGCGCTAGCTGCGATGAATGCACCATTGCTTGACAAAGAGATGCAAGCGGGTTTTTCATCGCTGTGAGTCGGCCGTTTACTAGAGAGCGTCTTCAGGGAGAACGCATCAAGACGGTGTATTTCGGTCAAAGAGTTGCTTGCTGTCATTGGTCCAGGCGATGGAGAGGGTATGAAAGATAGTGTGGACGAATTTACCGTTATTCTGAGCACTGCAAATGCAAAGATGATGTGTCTTGTCACAGTGGCCAAGGCCCATAGGCAAGAGCGAAGAGGGAGCTATCAGGCGAAAGCTTGACCGTGTGATAGTCGGCACTCGTCCAGCCATGAAGCCGTTCGCCATCTGGGAGCGACCAGAGTGTGGCTCTCTTGCCAATATTCCAATACGGTCGCGAATTTTTTCCTATCACTTCTTTTGGCGAGTTCGAACAACATCTAAGTAGGTCATAAAGCATGTTTCTTGTCAGTAACAATAATTAAGAGAACAGTCGGCACGAAGAAAGGAATCAATCTACTAGACGTAGGGAATAACTCTTTCTGGGACCTCAGACGAGTCTGGGTGTCATCACTTGATTTGAAATAGAATGACAATGTTGGGAACATCACTCCTCCGGTTCAATGAGTTCCAAATCCCCCTAGCTCAAACTCCTCTGGCATCAGGTTTCTGTGCGAGGGAGTCCTGGGGGTGGACCAACGGGTTAAACAATAGTGAGCAGACAGAAGTTTTAGGTAATACTTGCCCTAGGTGGGTTTTTGGGCTCGTTAACTGCCGTCCCAAATTAGCTCATCCGTTCTGCAATGTTATCCATATCTTTATAGCCCAGATCCTCCGCAATAATGGCCGCTGCCTTCTCTCCGATCAACAACGCAGTCGAATACGTGTTCTTGCGGAGAGTAACAGTGTCAACCGAGAAGGGTATCATGTGGACGAGTGCAACCTACGTTTCCAACGTTGGTGGGACATATAGACAAGTCTGGCGTGCCCCCACTGTCAGAAAACGCCATGGATGTGTACCGGGGACAGCACGTACCTGCGACTTTGAGACCTTCTACCCCATACACATTCAGCTGTGGGTCGACTACCCCCCACCTTGGTCGCGGGGTTTCATCGCACATGTTCCAAGCTAGACGACATTTATCAATGATGCACGAAAGAAAAAGCATGTAAGCCGACCGAGTGCGCGGTTGAGGTAACTACATCAACGGTCCACTCAGCGAAGACCGCAATGAGGCGTTAGACGACGACTCACTCATCGCACGATGGAATTTCTCGATAGCGACATCATCCACAGGCGAGTATAAGATGTCGGCTGTGTCCACAGGGACAGGAACGTCCCTTTCCCTACAGGCGGCAAAGCTGCCAGCAGGAAACGTGGGGTGAAACACCGCGGCCTCACCCCGATATGCTGGCATGCGCCTAATAAGCTCCCGAGTGAACTTGTATAAAAAGGTGAGCTGTGCGGTGTCCCCCTCTCTAATCATCAGTCGTACGAGGACGGTACACAACACGGAAGATGCACGAAACGCACTTGGTGAAGAAACCAGCATCAAAGTCTGGAGGAGAATCCAATTCATCGCCAGATGTGATGTGAACACTCCCTGCCGATTCTGGATATAGCTTGAACGCTAGATGTCAGAACAAAAGCGAGCCTTGGCGTTCTGTGCTTACAATGTGGTAAATCGCACACAGAAGTTTCCGATCAGGTGACACTGAGCGACGAAGCGGAAAACTAGGGTGAGAGGGTCAAAGGTAAACGAATCCCGGGATTAGATCGTAGCGTACCCAGCAAATGGAATAAGAATAAGTCGCTCTCTTGCTGTCTTTAAAATCGCAATAGCAGAATCACTCAAAATTCTCGATTCTACTCTCATGGTTCCACAAACAAAAAATACCATCATCACATTGCTCTACAAAGCTTCCTCTGTGGCGAAGATCTGCAATATTCCTTGGGCTGCAGATCAACATGGCGTGGGAAGACCTCCGACAACTGTACTTCACTCTGTTTGGTTAAATCTTGGTCAACCCTCAAACATGCCTCGTCTACTAGACGCAGATCCCTCCGTCTCCGCGCTCCAACAGGCCACCCAGAATGCGGTAT
>JBBPTV010000191.1:0-35854 GCA_038094275.1 Tubosaeta brunneosetosa | reverse complement strand
GGTGAGACGAGGAAGTCGGAAGGGTTAAATAGTGACAAGGATACATGCTTGCTCAACTCCGGAAAAGTCCGGAACAGAATAAGCAAAACTAGGCACGCTACTTCGGGAAATAACAAAGAGCGCAGCAGTGCGTGTTCAGAGGGAGTAGGAGCGCCACCAAGCGATTGACACGAGGTAAGACTATACTGTAATGGGTATGTGTAAGTCCAAAAGGGGTAGAATGAAAAATGAGCGAAAGAGGACCAGAGTTGGTCTCTGTACGAACTCCGGAGTTGTCCAGAGTTATACTTTGACAGACTGTAGTATAAAGGGCAAGTAGATCTTGCCCTTGTAGAATAATCTTTTTACCCTGTATCCTGTACCCACTCACCACATAATAAACATGGTTCGCACTAGTTGTGTGACAAGAGCACCACAGGATCTAACCAAGGAGATTACAACCCCTTACAACTTGGCAACAAGGGGGGCAGAAAGATAGGTGAGGAGGGTGCTGCAGACTTTGTCATTGGCAGAGGTCCAGTCACGAAACCAAGACCAATCAGCAGGAGTAGTGGGGTGCATAGCACCTATGCTCTTTCCTGCTTCATCTTTTACACCAGTGTCAGAACCAGGAATGAGGGGATAAGGGATGTCAAGAACCCAGGTGGTGCCAGTCAACAAAAGGTAGTTGAACATGGTGGGCCACCAGTTCACCCATCCATTACCGTGAAAGGTAGAGATCTTGAGGCTGAGAGTGAGGGAGGAAGTGGCATTCTTGTTGGACATATTGTCTAGAACATAAAACTGTCAGTACCAGGCACCAGCATAGTCTCCCCTTAGGGAATGGCAGCCTTGAAGGTGCATGACAATGTGGATGTGTGCCGCTATGCATACTCTCCTGTGCTTAGAGCAGCAAGGAGGTGGTAGGTGCAGTGAGCGCAACACCATGTCTGTCCTGCACATGAAGCAGCAAGGACTAACTAGGCAGAGCCTACCTGCAGCAAGTTTGGATGCAGCCATTTAAGGCACTTCCTCACTGCACTGATCAGGGCTCATAACCTGTTGAGCAGAGCATTACACAGAGGGTAAGGACTGAAGTGACTCATTTGGTGTTGAGCTTGCTGTTGCAGGGAGCGAGCACACAGTGTTACAATCTTTTTCCTTTTATTCTTCTTTCTTGTTCTTGTACACTTTGCTTATCTTTCCCTTCTTTAGCTCCTCCCTTTTTCTCATCGTCAATAACAACTTCCTCTTGAGGCTATCAACACTTCCTTTGGGTGATAACTCTTATCTCTTTCTCTCAGGCTTACTTCTTCCCCTGAGTAGTATCTCAAACTGTCATCTCGTCCTCTCACCTTTCCTCTTCCAATGACTTCCTTGTGTTGTCATTTCCTTTCTAAGGTAGATGACTCAACTCCGCAGTTCCTTCTTTTATCTTGCCTTATCTTGCTCTCCTATTGGATGATTGGCTCTGCAGCTGTCTCTCTCATGACGGTGATGTTTCCCCATCTTCCATAGCATTCTATGATGTTCCATTCTCTCATGATTGGAACACTTAAATACCTTATCGCCTGTATTATTGTACTTCACACTGATTCTACATTATACGACATATCAATCTTTTGTCCTCGAGTGATTCTCGAGTCCTCTGAGTCTCTCTCATCGTCCTCGGCTTTTATCAACGTCCTTTGTCCTTAGTCTGCGATCCCCATCACATCCTTCGTCCTCGACTAGCATCAACGTCCTTAGTTCTCAGTTTACTACTCTAGTCGTAACCTTCATCCTCATCCTTGAACTCTGAATCTCCTTGTCCTCATTATATGACTTACATTGTCATCCTTTGGCCACATTCATTGGTTCATATTCAACTAGCTAGAAGAGACACTGTGGTACCTCTTCATGAATGTCCGCCTCTTCAAGTTGAGTTGAACGTCCCTTGTGGTACGTTTAGCGTTACACACAGTAGTTAGAGGTAAAGACTCTGTTCGAACTCAGACGGCTGAGTTTGTATTATATACTACATGATCATATTACATAATACTACCTAATATATCAAACTGGATGTTCAACAACATCAGCAAAACAGCACTTGTATTAACAGACATCCACAGACTGGACAGCCACTACAGAAAGGTACCCAGTAATACAGATCTGTACAGAAAGCTAGGGGAAATGTAACTTTTTCTTTTCAGTACTGACCTGGGATAAAAATTTTACTAGGCTCTTTATATATGATCCTACTTTTGTGCAAAGTTTTGTAAGCATAGCTACAAGTGTGATTGAATGAGGTGTAAAGACATATTGTGGGAAAAGTGCTGTTTTGCTGATGTACATATACTCAACACAAAGCTGTGAAGGAACCAATATACACACTGTACATATGTCTTCTCATCAAAATACATCACAAGTGCACTAAAGGGTATGTGCATAAGAGTCAGCTGTGATCCTATTGGTCATCAACATCTGAAAAGTGATTTACCCAAATGCCTTGCTCTCTGTCAAGATCTTTCTGCAACCCTAAAAGCACAACAGACCAAAAACCATTTTCAGCATCATGTGCAGCTTGATCAAAGATTCTGAACACATCTGGCTGCAAGTAAGGAAGAGTAAAAAAGGTGAATGTACTATCCTTGACTAGCTCATCAAATACTATGGGAAGATACTGCAGATAAAATAACTCAAACATAAGTTGGCAAGTAGGATTGAGCTCAAGGACCTTGTCTAAGTAAGGCTGAAGAAGTTCCTTGGAGGACTTTTCATCATCTTCCAATGGCATGGAAAGATAAAGGACATCTATTTCACACTCAGTCAATACCCCAAGCAAAACATTGAAACCCATACTTTTTTCCGAGGGCGACGACATTGTGCCAGGCCCAGCGGTCAATAAAGTCACACATGATACCTGAGACCCGTAATCAAGGGAACCTGGCGGGAACACGATAAGAAGCGAGTCTGATTGGCCTTCGATAGGAAAGTCATCATCAGGTCCAGGACGCATGATGGTGCCATCCACTATGGCAATGCAACGAGCCACAGAGCGGACACGACCGTTGGGGGAAACCGGCTCGCCGGAACCAGAAGGAATGAAATTCAGTTGAGAGCACAGGTCACGGGGAACACAGGTCATAGAGGACAATATGCACGATGATCGGAGAGCTTCTGGAATATCTTCAAGCTGGACGGAAAACCGTTCAGACTCATGAGCATCGTGAACAGTAATACTTGAGATCTTCCGACCGAGAATGTAGACACCGCCATTTACAGCTGAGGCGCGGCAGAATCCCTGGACGATCTCTCCCGACCCTCCATAATAACCAACAAGGAATGGCGACGAACCATACCGCCCAACTGACCTCAGAGAGCTCCGTACACGATGCAGTGCGTTCAAAGTCCCATCTGTACGGTTGGGTGAGCATACGTGAGGGAAGAATATTTTCACCTCACCTGCAGAAAAGTTACAATACGCGAGAGCGAACATAATGATTCGAGAAATTTCTGCGCTTAAGCCAAAGCACTCGCAAAGGAAACGATCGAAAGGCAAGTCTTCCTTGCCTTGCAGCTCGGGACTGTGTTCGAAATCACCAGAAGCGAATACTAAGAAACGCATAAGGCGGCGTTTCTCGATCAACGGAATGGCTTTGTCCTGGAAGACCGTTTCCTTGTTTTGCGGAACGCTGTGTAATCCGCCACTACGGTATATCGCAGCAGGGCCAAGAAGCTTGTATGAACCATAACGAGCAACCCCTGAGGATACCAAGGAGGAAATGAAAGGTCCGACGGAGGGGATGACAGAGGGGGACAGCGAAATCGAGTATTGTTTTTCTTGTGGTAAGCGGTTTGAAGACAGATAATCGATGCGATAGCGTACGACCTCCGAGTCTTCAGGAGAATTCGTCGAACGTGCCTCCGCCCATTGAATCAATTCATCTAGAGTGAGCGTGGCTTCACCAGCGCCATAGTATGGATTTGGATCAATATGGGCGACTTTGAGCCCGGCCTTGGCGAGGGCACTGGATGGCTGTATTGTGGAAAAAATATAGAACTCTGGACAATAAACTCACGCTGCAGCGATCGATTCCGATAACCCAGTACCAAGGACGATAACGTCAAAAACATCGTCCATCGCGAGAGACTTGAGTTGCTGGGATGGAAACGAATCGGAGGGTAGCGACTTGCCCTTGAGTTGTCACGTGAGAAATGTGTCTAACGAAATTTTCGGAAGACAAGTCTGATCTGATTTCTACTCGAATCTGCTATGGCGAAGTCAAGCAAAGCTATCCTCGCGCAGGCTGCCCTAAAACCCACCTTGAAGAAGGCAAAGTTTGCCTCAGACTCATCTAGTGAAAGTGACAGCGATGAGGAAGAAACCCCCGCAGTTACTCGAGCTCCACCTGCAGATGGTCAGTCACTTGTTTGTCCAATTATTACCCCTCGTTAATAGATTCATAGCACACAAAAAGTCCAAGGTCGACTTCAGAGTGGCGGAAACAAAAAAATCGTCGGATTCATCGGATTCCTCTAGCGAGAGTGACAGTGATGAGGAAGAAACACCCGCAGCTACTCAAACTTTACCTGCAGATGGTCAGTTACTTGTTTATCCGATTTTTACTCGTTAACAGATTCATAGCACACAAAAAGTCTAAGGTCGACTACCGAGTGGTAGAAACGAAAAAATCCTCGGATTCCTCGGATTCCTCTAGCGAGAGCGACAGCGATGAGGAAGAAACACCCGCAGCTACTCGAACTCTACCTGCAGATGGTTAGTTACTTGTTTTTCTAATTATTACTCATTGCTAACTGTCTTAGCCCACAAAAAATCCAAGGTGGCGGAGACAACAAAATCGTCGGATTCCTCCAGCGAAAGCGACAGCGACGAGGAAGAGGATGACACTGCGCCTACAACCACTAAACCAGCTGAAGGTCAGTTGCTCCCTCGTCGGATAACCACTGCTGTTAACGCATTCTTAGTGACTAATAAGCGCAAGGCTGAATACGAAACAGCTGTCCCACCCAAAAAAACCAAGCTAACGAATGGTAGTGCAAGTACGGAGGTCACAGACAAAGATAGCAAGAGCATCTTCATTGGCAGATTATCATGGAACGTGGATAACGACTGGTTAGCCCAAGAATTCGCCGAGTGTGGAGAAGTCGAATCCGCTCATGTCCAAATGGACCGTAATACCGGTCGTTCCCGTGGATTTGGTTATGTCCACTTCACGACCGCCGAGGCAGTCGAAAAAGCTCTCGCATTAAACGGGAAAGAGATTGACGGTCGGCCCGTTAACATCGACAGGTGTAATCAACCCGACAGGAAGGGCTCCTCAGAAAAACGCGCAAAAGCCTTTGGTGATACAACTAGTCCACCGTCTGCCGTTCTCTTCGTTGGCAATCTTAGCTTTGATGCCACCGAAGACAATCTATGGGAAACGTTCGGGGAACACGGTGATATCAAGAGTGTCCGTGTGCCTACAGACCGCGAGACGGGAAACCCAAAGGGATTTGCATACGTAGAGTTCAGCGAAGTCGACGCTGCAAAAACGGCCCACAAAGCACTTCAGGGTTACGAGCTCGAAGGCCGGTCGCTTAGGCTAGACTTTTCACAACCTCGCGATAGTACTGGTGGCGCCCGGGGTGGCCAGGTATGTCAATTCTTGATATTTGCAGGTCATGGCATGAATGAGAAAATCCAGGGGGGTCGAGGGGGTCGAGGGCGCGGATTTGGCGGCGACCGCGGATTCGGTGGTGACCGTGGATTCGGTGGTGGCCGTGGATTCGGTGGTAACCGTGGATTTGGTGACCGTGGCCGTGGGCGCGGGACTGGACGAGGTGGCCGGGGTGGAGATAGGGGTGGAAGGGGCAGAGGGAGAGGTGCGCGGACAGGTGGCATTGCGCAGTTTGAAGGCAAGAAGATCACTTTTGATTAACTGTTGCTGATCTCTCAGTAACATTTTCACTCATTTACGGGCATTATTAAGTACATACTTGTGAATAGTATCGTATCGTTCACGCAAAATGTCACAAAAGTACTTGTTATCTACCCGGAATGAGTTAGCCCGGCCTCCTCCCCTCCAACGCTCGTCTTATTGGGTTCTGGTTCGGTGGCAAGGTTCCCGTCCTCTCCAGCCTCTCGAAGAGTACAAATAACTTCTCGGCCTCTTGCTCCTTCTCTTCTTCGGTCATAGAAATAGGGTCGTCCTCTGTCTCTATTGTACCAGTAATTGGATTGATGGGCAAGCCAGTGGCGGTTGTCAATGGTGCACCTGACACACTTGACCTTGCTGGAGCAGAAACAACTCCCTTCTGGAAGAGGAATCCAGCGACATTCCCGTAGCCAAGGTATCCTGATAGGGTCATAGCTGTCCTCGCTGTACTTAGCGGAAGACACGAGACAAATAGGTTTGGCTCACCGTCGCAATCGCACATTGCGAAAAACATTTCTCCGCAAACCCTGTTTAGGCGGCTGTGGTAGACACTCTGTAGAAGGCGTAGGCATCGGCCCAGAAGGTCTGGCCGAGTCTCTAATGGTTTGGACCGATCTAGGTCGGCGGGAATCAACCAATTCCTTAACCTTACTTTCGTGTCATCATCTCCCAAGCAGAAGCGTGTAAGAAGGATGACGAGAGGGGAAACCAATTCGTCTAATGTCTCCCCATCCGGCAACCGTTTTCGGATGCTCGGATCGTCGGAACTTATATCACCGGGCATAAAATAAGCAAGCGTTGTATCCAGTAATTCGTACGCGCGCAGTGCAGAGTCTGGAAGCGTTGGTGTGGAGGAACGAGAACGAAACAACCGTCGTCCTGCCGATAAAACAGAAGATCCGGGGGATCCAGGAGGCGTAGACGCCGGTGTTTGTCTCCCGAACCACAGATTTCGATTAGTGGGAGAGACAGGCACTGTGATTAGTGAATGGATGATGTGCGGAAGCGGCGCTTCTAACGGAGTGCCGGAGGGAGGGCCAACATGAAAGGCATGGAGGAGCGGTGGCAAAAGACTAGGATACTTGTATGAGCAGGAAGATCTAGAAATTCCTCAGCGAACAGGTCTTACCCATCCAATCTAGGACTCCAGTAGTCGCCCATGACTTTCTCTGTGGCTGAACTAATCTCAGGGCTTTGAACTTCGCAGTCAACCATCTATGATATGATTAATACCAGTGTGAACCATTTGATGCGCACATACTTTCGGGTAATGAAGAAGGAGATTAAAAATTAGCTTGAGTAAATCTGTGACGGCGTCCTTGGCTGCGGTATTTCCCACCTTCATCGATCCAACAAGGTCAACCAGCTTGGTCCCGATTATGTCGATCGCGGTGCCGGAACCGGGTACATTAGTTCGTTTGTGTTCGACTAGCCATTGGATGAACGCCCCAGCGGAAAGAGAGGCGGCAGTGCAGAGGAAGAGAATGCGGGAAGCAAGAAAGACATGCTCTATGGTGGATTTCTTTACAACATGAGATGGAAAGACGGCCAGAGGAAGAGAGGGCTGACCTGAAGTAAACTGACGCAAACACTGCCACCGTCCACTTGGGGGCCCACAAAGGTGACACGAGCGGACTCGTTGAGAAGCACAGTATTAGCAATACAACGCAATGCATCATTCTGAAGAGAGTCATCAATCTTGGCGGACAAAGTCAACAAGCAGCGAAGGTTCTGTGCTGTGCCAAGGATGTTTGCCACCTCCAGCGCGCCACCAAGATTCTTGAGGGTGCTGAGAGCTTGGGGTGTGTCTGGTGGGATTTGATAAAGAGGCCACAGATACAACAGGGAAAGGGAACGCACCATCCTTGGAGAGACGAGAGAAGGTCTTCTCAAGTAATGCAGCCCTGAGATCGTCGAGTATGAGTTGGCTCAAGGTTTTTCTCGACCCGATGTCGAGCTGGTTCGATCTTAGGGCTGCCAGCTAATGAGACTACCAGCGGTAACTAGGGCAACGGGATCATACCGATGACAATTGCAGAGAGAACCGCAGAGGGCTTGTCTCTGGAGGAAGATGTGAAGAGGGCCTTGTACTGTGCAAGTACCTGACTCATGATTGTGTAACCATTAGATTGGGTTGCGATTACTACAACTTATGAGACACATAAAACCATTGTCATCCACACAGCCTCCGCTGCCGTTCGGATCGGACCGCGTCTCTGTTTGGCATCGCCCTCTGATCCTAGCAAAGACAAACACACGCCAATACCACTGCAACACCACACAGCCGAATTTGGTCGCTCGTCATGCGTGTTTCTCTCCCCGTGCTCTCTGCGCGAGCCCACAAACCACTCATTAGCTTTATAGGCAAGCGCAGTTTCCCTTCTTGTGCGCAGATTGTCTTGTTCGCGGTTGCTTTCCTACTCACTCTACCATAGCACCCGCATCATCCCACCCACATCCGGCAGCACCACCCGAGTATCGTAAAACATTCTCCGACGTCATTCAACGCACCTCAAATACTACGAGGTCCGCTGAACATATCTCCTTTCGGGAATTTTGGGATGCACCAGCCCGTTACTGGCGGCCGAAGCACCATGCACCACAACAATCTGAAATTGATGTCGTTCAGGTGTGCGGCATATATTCCGCTACTCGAAAGACGATCTGACAAAATACTCAGAGCGGCGGCGCTTCGTCATTCTGACCCTACCATTTGATGTGAATCGACCAGTGTGATGGGGTAAATACAGGTTTCGGGGTTAGTCCTTTTCCGCGTACGCTAGCAAGTGTTGTTCCACTTCAGCCTCGTCCATCACTCGCCAATTTCCCCTCGTTTTAAGATCCTCTTCATCCGCCGTAGACACAATCCCAATCTCTATCTCTCCAGGCTTGTAATCGGTAGCATGAACCGTAGACATGGCCTCAATCGCGATCTACGACAACATCAGCTTTGCAGGGGGCGTGTCAAAAATACCGCACCTCAATGACCTCCGATCGACTGAGCTTCTTTCCTGCTGCGGGAGCGTCCTCGGCTCCTCTCCCGTTGTCCAACTTCTTCCATTTCTTTTCCAAATGGTTCATCGCTTCTTGTTGTTTCTGGCCAGCTGCAGTCGCATGGAAGCCTACGAAATAACCAGCCGGATCAAGTTTGAAGCACTGTGGCCCAAGCTCTGGGTCGATACCGATCAGGATCATGGCTGCAATGGATAGTTCAGGGGTGCTTCCAGTGAAACCATCAATCTACTCACATATCCCAAGCGGTCTCATTCCTGCTCTTTGAGTGTAGACTTGATTGATATTCGCCAACCGTCGCGCTAATGCATCGGGGGTGATCTCGTACCCGTATTTATACCTCCAATCCACAGCCTCTTTTCGAGCACGGAGTACTTGGGCCTTTGCATCAGCTATAAGGGTGTAAGAGAGATCATCGGCAATTATTTCGTGAGCCGCACCAATGAGACCAGTCATAACACACCCAATGGTTGGGGTGATACTGAAAAGATGTGTAATGGAAGATGCATTGATGAGTTTATCCTACGTTGCATCAGTATCGCGAACGCATCATAGGTTAGAATTTACACACGGGGACTTTCTTCTGCGTGATGACAACAGAAGTATCCTTACCCCTCACCGAGATAGCCGTGTGTCCTGAACCAGAGATTGCTTTGAATGCATATTCTATTCGTATTCGCGTCAACGCGCGGCTCCTATTATCAAGCACACAGAGAACATACCAACTTGATACAGCCGGCCCTCTGGTGAGAAGACGGTAAGGTATCTATCGTAGGATGTTCTTGACATCGTGGTGCAATGACGAGCAGTTTGGATGCGACGCGCAATCTATGTCACACACCGTGACTACTATGGTCACAAAGACGTGACCTAGTTTATCCGATTCAATTGCCAGAGTGACTCCTGTACTAAGTATCTCCATGGTTTTATACGACCCCACGTATCCGTCATGAAGGAATCAGTGTCTACTCAAGCCCCCAAAGTCATGTATGTATATCTCGATCTTACCTCTGCACGGACTGACATGTTATCAGCACGCAGCTTCAATTCAGTATATTGAATGCTCAGGACACTGTAAAGTTGGCTGAGTTCCAGGTCACTCACAGAGACCTTTATACGCACACGGATAGACTTCCCGTCAAAGACGGAGTCCTGGATAGACGGCTAGTGTGTAATTGCCATCTCCTTTGCAAACTGCCATTTATGCAAAACCCTAGGGCACAACAGAGAAGAATGCCTTCTGCGAAACATGTGGCCTAAGTTTTGTGGACTGCGTTGGGCATTATGCCTACATCAAATTGGTTGTTCCTGTATTCCACATCGGTTACTTCAAGCATACGATTGCCATACTGCAGTGCATATGCAAAGTTAGTTCGAGATCATTATACACATGTATCCTGCTTATTACTTCCTTCAGACCTGTGCACGTGTTTTGCTCGAGGAGCCTGATCGGCGTGCTTTCCTTAAACGCTTTCGCAGACCGGCCCTCGAAAATGTACATCGCCAAGCGCTATGTAAGACGATTAATACCACGGCAAGAAAAGTGATATATTGTCCATACTGTTCCGCCACGAACGGGGCGGTTAAAAAAGTTGGTGCCCTGAAGATTGTGCACGACAAATTTAGGGCGAAGAAAACGGTTGACGAGATGGAGAGATGGAAGCGTACATTTGCGCCTGCTGTGGAAGCGCAGAAAGAACTCGGGATGTACCTCAATAAAGCAATTCATGAGGACCTTAATCCACTGAAAACCCTCGATCTCTTCAAGAGAATATCAGACGAGGCATGATCTTGCCGATCTGTCGTCTCCGCAGTGCTCATTTTATAATTAGGATTGCGAACTACTTGGTCTCAAACCCGAATTTGGTCGTCCAGAAGAATATATATGGCAGTATATTTCTGTTCCTCCAGTTTGCATTCGCCCATCAGTCGCGCAAGACGGTGCTTCAAACGAAGACGACCTTACTGTAAAACTCACGGAAATAGTGTTTACCAACGCTCTCATAAAGCAAGGTCTCTCAAAGGGTGCGCCAACTGCACAATTTATGGTTTGTGGACGTTCCTGGGTTGGTTTCGGATCTAATCATGGTGCGGCCAGGAACATTGGGATTTTTTACAGCTTTCTGTAGCGATGTACATCAACTCAGAATTGCCTGGAGTCCCTTCTCAGGCTGGCCAGAAACCCATGAGAGGTTTTGTGCAGCGACTCAAGGGAAAACAGGGTCGTTTTCGAGGCAACCTCTCTGGGAAGCGCGTCGATTTCTCTGCCCGCACTGTTATCTCACCCGATCCCAACTTACGCATTGATGAAGTGGCAGTTCCAGAGCGAGTCGCTAAGATCTTGACGTACCCAGAGCGTGTCACATCCCACAATATCGAGCTCCTTCGACAGGCGATTCGGAATGGTTGCGACGTCCACCCCGGTGCAAATTATGTCACAGCGGGTAGCAGCGGGTTCAAAAAATACCTCAAGTTCGGAAACCGGAATGCGATCGCTGATGGCCTGCGCGTCGGTGACACTGTAGAACGTCACATTACCAATGGAGACATTGTTCTCTTCAACCGTCAGCCCAGTCTACATAAGGTGAAGTCGCTGGGAATCGTCCACTTTTCTTCTCACACCATCGATTAGCTCTCCATCATGTGCCATCGAGCACGTATACGCCCGTGGCGATCATTTCGCCTTAATGAGTGTGTCTGTGGGCCCTACAATGCCGATTTCGATGGTGATGAGATGAACCTTCGTATGTGTTTTCATCTGAGGCTTTGGCCTATTGGGCTCATCCACGTGACAGATGTACCGCAAACTGAGGAGGCACGAACGGAAGCGTTGGAACTCATGAGCGTCAAGCACAATCTTGTAACCCCTCGAAATGGCGAACCCGTCATCGCGGCTATCCAGGACTTTATCACTGCTTCATATCTCATGACGAAGCGCGATACCTTCTTTGATCGCCGTCAATTCACCCAAATATGTTGTTACCTTGCGGACGCGGATCTTCAGATCGATATACCACCTCCTACGATCTGGAAACCCGTCCGCCTATGGACCGGAAAGCAAATCTTCAACGTTCTCATGCGCCCGAATAAGAAATCAATGGTTTTCGTGAACGTTGAGTCGAAATGTAATAGGGTGGATGATCCGAGGCCAGACTGCTATGTCATGAAACCACTTATGGACCTCTCTCCAAACGATGGATGGCTTGTTGTCGTCAACAGTGAAATCATGTGCGGAGTCATGGACAAGGCGACTGTGGGGAGCGGGAAGAAGAAGTCAATATTCGGTGTGATATTACGCGATTACGGCCCACACGAAGCCGCTGCAGCTATGAATCGCGTTGCAAAACTCTGTGCCCGATGGCTTGGTAAGGTTTTCCCCTTCCTAGCAGGAATTTTTCGACGCTTAGCATTTAAACCAGCAAACTTCGGATTCTCCCTCGGTATCAACGACGTTATTCCGGGTCCGAAATTGCGAGGCATGAAGGAGAAGAAAGTAGAGATGGCGTACACTGAGTGCGTTGATCTCATAGCGAAAGCGAAGAAGGGATTGTTGGAGAACAAACCGGGTTGTAACCAGGAGCAAACTCTTGAAGCACTCATCTCTGCGGTTTTATCCAAGGTCCGTGACGAAGTCGGAAAGGTATGCATGGAGGAGCTCAGTCGTCATAATGCCCCTCTTATCATGGCCACTTGTGGATCTAAAGGTCAGCAGAACGGAACCCGGACTCCACAATTTCTGATCCTGTCCCTGATAGGTTCTGTCATCAACGTCTCACAGATGGTTGCTTGCGTCGGGCAACAGATTATCTCTGGGAAACGTGTCCCGGACGGATTTCAGGATCGTTCCCTCCCTCACTTCCCTAAGAAATCGAAAGAACCACCGTCAAAGGGATTCGTTCGGAACAGTTTCTATTCTGGACTTCTACCCACGGAGTTTTTGTTCCACGCCATCTCTGGACGCGAGGGTCTGGTAGACACTGCCGTCAAGACAGCCGAGACTGGGTATATGCAACGGCGTCTGATGAAAGCTTTGGAGGACCTCACCACCCAGTATGACCTGTCTGTGCGGAATTCCACTGGCGGAGTCGTGCAATTCAGGTACGGGGATGATGGACTTGACCCGGCCTGCCTCGAGGGCGATGCACAACCAATAGAATTTGAACGGTCCTTGAGACATTCTCTCGTAAGACGTCCTTTTCGTTCTGCATAAGGCACTAGAACTGACTAGATGGGCATAGTCGATTCGTGGGAGAGATGACCGCCCTCTGTTGCCGTTTGAGATCCTTGGGGTCATGGATCATGAGCTGTCTACACCAAAATTCACGAGTGAATGTACTCCTGCCTACATTGCTACGATTCGGTGTTTTATTGCGGATGGCATCGTCAGTCGTCTCGCTAGAATCAGGAAGAGTCATGGCATGTTTGAAGCCCTGCACCACAACGACGAGTGGGATGCAGACACTGATCTTTCACTGGGGGCAACCAGTACGCTGCCCCGTGCTTTCTAAACTATCCCGATCTGATTATGCACAGAGGCTGACAAGGCCGTCGTGAATAACGTGGTGAAAATCACAAAATCGCAATTACTTCGCTTTCTACAACTTTGCTGGGTGAAGTACGTTAAAGCTCGAATCGAACCAGGTACGTAGTATGGAATTTTTTTTGGTGTGATATCTGATAGATGATAGGTTCAACTGTTGGTGCCGTTGGGGCACAATCCATCGGTGAGCCAGGGACGCAAATGACTCTGAAGACTTTCCACTTTGCTGGCGTTGCATCCATGAATGTCACCCTAGGAGTTCCGCGTATCAAAGAAATCATTAATGCCGCCAAGCTCATCAGTACTCCTATCATAAGTTGTAAGTTGGTCACACGCGACAGCGAACCCTCAGCTCGCATCGTCAAGGGTCGTCTGGAAAAGACGCATCTCGGTGATGTAACTTGCTTTATTGAATTCCTTTTTCAAATTTCCATCGTTCGGACAGGTTGCGTCCATTCTCGAGGAGGCATGGGCACCAGAATACACCTACGTGGGCGTGATCGTAGACATGGACGCCGTCAAAAAACTACAGGTTACCACTCCTTAGCTGTGCGATATGCCCAACTCATTCAGTTCCTACAGCTGGAGATGACCCTGGACGATATCAAATGGGGTATTGTCAATGCGAAGAAGCTCAAGGTCAAGCAAGAGGTATGTAACTCGAAAACTCCATGCGTCAGGATTTACCGGAATCGATCGTGGCGCACCTCAGTCCATCACTGTCATTTCACGTCGGAACCGACTGCGTCTCTACGTTGATGGACCAGACAAATATTACAGGCTACGCGAGCTGAAGCGGTTGCTCCCTGAGGTAGTTGTCAAGGTAATTTCCTTGGCATCCTTGTAGGCTGTCGTCTGAACAATATTGTGACCAAGGGTGCCCCCTCCATCGAGCGTGCAATCATCAACATTAAGGAGAAAGATGATTCGAAGGGCAAGAAAGGGGATAAAGAATTACTTGTAGAAGGGTACGGTCTTCAAAAGGTCATGACAACAGAGGGTGTGTACCTTCTTTTATAGCATTTGTGATCTGAATACAACGGGTAAGCAGGTATTGTCGGCGAACAAACGACATCCAACCACGTCATCGAGACTGCCCAAGTTCTTGGTATTGAGGCAGCGCGAAGGACTATCATCAATGAAATTCAGTTCACCATGTCAAGCCACGGGATGAGTATCGATCCCCGACATGTCATGTTGCTCGGAGACGTTATGACGTACAAGGTAAAGTACTCCCTTGATGTCATCGGCGTCTTCCCGACGTGTCTTTTTGAGGGCGAGGTCCTTGGAATTACTCGATTCGGCGTAGCGAAGATGAAGGATAGCGTCATGATGCTCGCCTCGTTCGAGAAGACTACCGATCACTTGTTCGATGCTGCTGCCTTTGGAAAGAATGATAGCATTTCAGGCGTTTCCGAGAGCATTATCATGGGCAACGCCGCTGCAAATTGCGGAACGTCCATGTACGTCAGATCTTCTTGGTTCAACTAGCAGCGAAGCTGATCCAGGAGCTAGGCCTGCTTTGTTCTTACCTCTGCCCGGTATCCCAAAACCACGGAAACTGTTATTTGAGGGTGCTCTGTAACGTTTCTAGTAGCTGATACCGTCCGCAACACCACATTACAAAATACTCCAGATCTCTGTCCTAACCAACTTTCACCACATGGGAGTGCATCACCTTGTACAATGTACATCATCTGCAATCTTCATACAAAATCACCCCGATCATTTGTAGGGTCATTCTTCGGCACACATGCATGTCGAATGGGTCGATATCAAGGGGCTTTCGAGTGTCTTGTGAAGGATGTGACGGATCTGTGCTCTTTCACGTTCTTTGCTAATCGCACCTAATCATGCACTTGTAGATCTTATAACAAATTAATTGTACAGTCGATCAGAGTATGTACTAGGCATACTGTTCGGGCGCATGGTATCGTAATCTAAAGACTCCACGAGAGTTCATTATTAGGAAACAAGGAGGTCAGAGAAGGGCCGAAGATAGCTGCCGGTGCCAAGAGCTCAGACACTTGCCTCCACCAGGTGTCGTTGCTTTTCCGCTGCTATCTCGTCCACGCTCCGCGGATTCGCGAGCTCATCCAAACTCCGAAGTCCAAGACCTGTAACGGCTGATAGCCCGCCTTGTTCTATCTGCTCGCCGCCGCCGCCCGGTTGAGGTGACTCGTGATTGAGATTGTCGTCCCGGGGGGATCTCCGAGTTACACCACGACCCCTCTGACTACTGCGATCTTCTCCCGACGCACTGACTCCAGCCGTAGCCCCCGTCCCATTCCTCGTTGGCGGCATGCTCTCCATGGACCTGCCGTAGTTTTGCAACGTCCTCACGATTGCACCAAGATAGAGGAACCCAAGGAAAAAGAGCGCTGAAACGGCCACCCTCGGTCCTATCGCCGCAGTGGGACTGAGTTGTTGCGGGGAAGCAGGGTCCGTTGAACTTCCATATCGCCAAACGAACGCAAGAATAGCAACAACAAAGAAGATCAGGGACCTGTATGGTCATGTGCAACGATATAATGGATCGGAAAGCAGTGAGTAAGAGAATTTTTGATAGATAGGGCACGCACCACGAAAGCCAGATAGCGGGCATTGCTAACAGTACCCATACGTTCCACAAAATAAACGTTGTAGTCCTCGCTGCTTCCTACGAGTTAAGAAAAGAAATCGTGAGGAGAGAATGGGAAGAACTTCTTTATACTTACCTCAGCCCATCTTGTTGCCTTGTACATGCTTCTCATTGTTCCGAATCGAATGATATATATACATCCATATGATAAGCTCATCAAAGCTGACGTGAGAGAGAGAAGAGCAGCTGTTCTAATGATGGGGTCATTCGCCATAACCTGACTTTGAAACATCGAGAGAATAGCACTGGTATTGAATGGGATGAGTATCAAAAAAAGAAAGATGGTGAATGCCATACGAATGAAGCAAAGCAGAGACAAGATTCAATGTCTTCCACTCACGCAACAAAGAATCAATGAAATCTTCCCAGGACTGCTTAAATCTAACCAACGCCGGCGAGACATTAGTAGTAGTCCATTCCTCCGGAAACGGCAGCAAAGCCGCAGGAGCAGGGTGGTAGTGGGCACCAGGAGGTATGGGGCTCGACCCAATTATTCGTTGCCGTTGTTCTTCCTGGCGGGAACTGGAGTACGATTCGATCATACGTTCCAGATCCGGTTTACTCAGCTGAGCATCTTCGTACACCCTGGCGATCCGTGTAAAATACAAGGAAGGAAGACCAAAAAGCAAGAACAAGTATGTTTGCCGAGGAAGGGTGTCCAAAAAGAAATAGCGAGCGTCCCGAAGGGAGGAAAGTAAGCGATCTTCGGGGCTGCGGTTCAACAGCGGAAGACAACAAACGGAATTGCCCTCACACGCCGGATCGAACAGGGAGTGGGGCATTGTGTCGGAACTGTGGAGGGAGAGACGGCGGAGACGGGCGCGTATCCGAAAAGGATCGACAGGAATGAAGGCGTCCTCTTGAGCATGATGAAAGGTAGACCAGCCGAAGAGACGTATCGGGGATGTTGCCCTGGAATGCGAAGCGGAGGCGGCTGAAGGAGAGTCGTGTCCAGGCTTCTTCGAAGAGTTAGTGGCCCCCTTCATGGCCGAGCGTGCAGCCGACGAGGGCCTGGTGAGATCATTTGAATGGTTCATTGTCGAGTCCATCCCTCCGGAAGTTTGAGGGACAGTGTCGCGGAGAAGTGGATGAATACGAACACTCGTCCGCGAGCTGTGATTTGGAGTTGCAGCAGGAGTGTGGTTGCCTTCAAATGAGACGCGTGGACGGGAACTGATCTGGCCACTTGATCCCTCGGTTATGAATGGTTTGACATTGTTTCCTTCGAGTGAAGTAAAGAAAGGTCGTGTGACACCCAGGGAAGGGGCTGAAGGGGAAGGCGGTATCACATTCCGTTCCTTAGGAGGAGAGCGATGCGGGCTGGATGAGATTGCACTTCCTGGCAACGCGGATAACCGGTCAGAACCCGAAGGTTCTGGACTATCGCCTGAGACTGGAGCTGTGATATAAACGGGCTATGAGTGAGCTGAGCTTCGTCTATACGCGACGTACGTTGGGGTATCTGGAGTGGGCTGTCGCTCTGGCGTGGATATAAAGCCGACTCACGAGGGGAATCGAAGAAAGGAAGAGAAGTGTTCATCTGCGAGGTTGGATGTGAGATGCTGATCGTTAGTAATAAGTCGAGAATAACAGCTAGAAAGCTGTCATTGCGACACTTTTAAATAAGGCGCCCTCCCAGTGCCGTAAGGTCGCCATTTTGGCTGGAATGTATCCAAGCGGCGCCTCTGATCCAGAAGCGGCATCACCTTGCATGCCTAAAGAGGAAGGCTTTGATCAGCCTCGGCGGCGACGAGTCTTGACTAGTACCTAGTGGACGAGTTGACAGCATAGAACGACAATAGTTGCGCTGCATCGGCGGCAAGACTGGACAGTGTTGGTTCGGCCTGCCACTGGCAGTTGGCGGAGCAACTCAGGATGGCCGCACAGTCTCAGCAGCGGCCACCTCAGGGACTCAGCGAGCATCAGTGAATCCGAGGTAGTATCATACCATCGGCTACCAGCGGCTACCAGCGGCTACCAACGCTTACCGCTCGTCGTGCACACTGATGAGGGGTGGTCCGTCAGTGGTCTTCCAAAACGTTTTTCCTATGTGGATTCGCATATCGTGGCAGGTGTCGTCCTACCAAGTACTGTAAGTGTTGTACTGCTCTCGCGTTGCGACGGCGTCCAGTTTCTGCCAGGCTGCCCACAGGTCTACATCTTTTCCTCGTTCCTGGTTTCGAAGGCAAGGGCGTGCACCTGCCTGTGATAAGCACTGATGACGCACACCCTCACATCCGCTACCAACTCCGTGTTTGCCAAGTGCTCACAAATGTGCTCCAGTGGGGCGTACACATGAGTTGCTTCGAATGATCATGGTTCTTATGGTGATGTGTCCGTCACTGAATACAGATCTCGTTTGGATCGAAGTCTGGATCGTCGAGTCGCTACTTTATTGACCTCTTGTCTCAGTCAGGCGGTTGCCCTGTTCATGACTGGAAGGTGTATCAATGCGATATCATGGATGAACGTTGAACAACCTCATTCGCACTGTGTATCTTAACTCGACATGCTACGTGGTCCAGGCAAGTGGTAGATGCGATATCATATGGCAGCGTCACAGCTGATGCTCCCGTAGGCATACATGTACCTTCACCTCGGGAAACTGCACATGGAGCGTGCCGACTATGAGCCTGCCATTCAGTATTTGACACAAGCGAGGGCTAGGCTTGATGACCATGTCGATCGTCCACCGTTGATAGTCTTATTGGTATATTGCCTATTGTTTCATGCTGCGCAAAATCCATGCTAATCTCTGACAGGTCTCAGGATGGCAATTTGACAGTCTTGCATTCACAATCCAACAACATCTTTCCGAGGCCCTCTTGTTCATAGGTTGCGCAAAGGAAGCTGGGGAGTCTGTACTACAAATGGCGGATCAAGAGGTCAATACAAGCAAGCCGACCGAAATATGGGCCACCAGTTAGCTAGCCTTCCGCCTAGCCTTGCAGTTCCATGACATTCTCCCCAGGCTTCAAATCTCGATGCCGCGGGAAGCTAGAGGAACTGGGGGATAATGCCATGCATGCTAAGAAATATAGCGAGGCCGTCTCGCTGTATACCATGGCACTATTGCTTAATCCTCCCACTCCCCAGGGCCTGCTGGTAAAGCGAAACAAGGCATGCGCGATGGAATAGTGTTTCGACGCAGTGGCCCAGCCCTGGTGTAACATTGGGACGGGGGGCATCGTATAGCACAAATATACGGGCGTTATCAGATACATGTTGTCGTGTACATACATGAGGAAGTTTTCCTGGACACGTACTGTGTTATACGCCTGCTGGATCGCACTTTCAGCAGCATAGCAAGTTCTCAATTTATAATGACAGATCTCAACCAAGATAAAAATGTGGGGACGAATCCGCGCGAGCGCAGATGGATGCGTATTCTCTGACCTGTTTCATGTGTGCATACTTGCACGAGTTGGAATACGAGGTTCCCCATTTCCGCAAGCCGCTGCTCAGAGGTCAGGCCCTCAGAGTCCGTATGCGTCCGGTGACAGAATAGTGTATGCAGCTGTTCTCCAGAAGTTCTAGTGTGCGAAATGAACCACTGACGATGAAGTGCACTGACTGCGCATGTTGATTATGCATCAAAGTCCATTTCCCAAAGAGCCTAGAGTGAATAACGGAGTCATCGTTGAGTAAAGATGATTGCCTGGAGATTGAGACTGCTATTGACGTTGCGCGCGAACACGGGTCGATCTCGCACATTGGCGTTGGAGGAAACTGCGATGGTGGCATAAGATGTTCAAGAGTGATTCAGTCACGCATAACAGTCACGTTCGGCAAGTGCCGAGACTGTGCCAAATTACAAGTTTCCAGCGGCGAGAGCACAGGCAAGTGCACCAACCCCATCGAAAAACGCAACACTTCTTCGCCCGGAACTTCCACCATGACACGAAAACGCTCCAAAGCAATATCCGTCCCAGTATTATTCGTTGCATTTTTTCTGCACGCGTCGCATACTCGAACAACAGACACGGATAATCTACCACGAGAGAGCTACTGATGATTGCATGTCCAATGGGAGGACTGAGCAAGATGGTATTGGCTGGCGGGCAGTCAAGGGAAGCGGGCAGGGTTGGAGGAGCAGGATGGCGCGACTAACCAAACAGAGGTAAATAAGAACACAGCCACCTGCAAACAAAGGCGGCGACGTTGGATGGGAGTTCCCCATACACAGCTGGGCTCGATTCTATCCTGGACTCTCTTCGACGACGTCCAACAATCAAGATACCCCTCATGACCACCGGAAACGTCCCTTTACGTCGTTCAGGTCGCTTTCGGACAGGCTCAGTCCTCACACAAAACAGCCCAACATCCACCTCCGAGTACTTCGACAGCGAGCGCTCAGTGATCGACGACAATTCCCACTTCCAAGACTTTGACCATCAAATCAAAAAGGATGAATGGGGTCGCTCGCAGAGAGGTCGAAAAGTCAAGAAAAACAACTACAAGGAGTCGGGCAGCGAAGATGATATCCATTTCAGAGTCGACCCTCCAGAGGATCTCTCTGTGAATGGAAAACCAGATCCACCACCAAACGAGGAGGACGAGGAGGACGAGGAACAACCGAAGCGGTCTGTGCGCTCTCGCAAGCTACGCGACACCCAACCATCCACGCGCTCCACCCCTACTACAGACCCGCCTCGGCGTATGACCCGAGCCAAGAGCCGCGCTGTTATTAAGAGCGATGAAGTCTATGTAGACCACCCCTCTGAGGAATCAGACGACGCCGATGGCTCCCTCGAGGACGCCCCTCATACGTCATCAGACCTGGGGCAGGACGCGGATGCAGAGGGAGAACTCGACTTTGATGCTGATGGGGAGCCTGACATCGAAGTTCAAGACGATGGTCGACCGTATTCCCTTAGGCAGAGGGCCAAGATCAACTACGCCATTCCTCCTCCGATAGAGGAGACGAAACCTCTGCCAAAGAATAAACCTGCCCACCGCAGCGGCGCACGTACCAGACGTGGACCTGGATGGAGCGCAAGTGGAGCAGAATTGGGCAGGTGGATGGGTATGGCGGATGATTCTGTGGGTAATCCAACTCAGTGTCTTGTTGTTATTCATGAGATTCTAGGACTCGGACATGCCTACCCGCACACCCAGGAAGGGTTTTGGGGCGATTGGTGGGTTGATGGGTGCGGGGGCTGTTGGTGCAGGTGGTGCTGGAATGCTACCTGGCGACCTAGCTGCAGTTGCGGGAACTCCGTCCAACCTGGGCAAGATTGGGGATTCAGGTTGGTGTTCCTTCCTATCTGACACCACTTTATTCATGGCGCCTAGTCCTCGCCGATGCTGATCCACTGGGAGTCAATCAGAATGTGACCTTTGATGAAGTTGGTGGTTTAGATGAACGTAGGCCTGATCTTTCATCAACTGGGATACTCAGTACTCAGATGATGCAAAACAGACATCCATTCGCTCAAGGAGATGACTATCCTACCATTACTCTATCCCGAAGTCTTTCAACGCTTTAACCTCACCCCTCCCCGTGGAGTGTTGTTCCATGGCCCACCCGGGACAGGGAAGACTCTCCTGGCGCGTGCGCTGGCAGCCAGCTGCCGCGCTAACGGCAAGAGTATCTGTATGTCCGGAATACACTGATTTTTGTCGATATGGACCTTCTTACGCCTTTTTGACCAGCTTTCTTCATGCGAAAGGGTGCAGACTGTCTTTCTAAATGGGTCGGTGAGGCGGAACGCCAACTCCGACTTCTGTTCGAGGAAGCCCGCAATTGTCAACCTAGTATTATCTTCTTCGATGAAATCGATGGCCTCGCTCCTGTTCGATCCTCCAAACAGGACCAGATTCATGCTTCCATCGTATCCACTCTCTTAGCACTCATGGATGGGATGGATGGTAGAGGACAGGTAGTTGTCATTGGTGCTACGAACCGACCGGATGCCATTGACCCGGCACTGAGAAGACCCGGAAGATTCGATCGGGAATTTTATTTCCCTCTACCTTCCCTTGACGCAAGGGAGAAGGTTCTGGGGATCATGACTAGGAAGTGGGAGGGGTGGACTGGTGATCAAGCTAATGAGAATATAAGGGCTTTGGCGAAGCTTACCAAAGGATATGGGGGAGCTGATTTGAGGGTAAGTGATGTGGAATTCATTTACTCTCATATTTACGCTGAGCCCCATCGGTTTCTAGGCGTTATGCACAGAGGCTGCGCTGAATGCCATTCAGCGGCGGTACCCACAGATTTACCAGTCTAATGATCGCCTGTTGCTCAAACCTGAAACAATCAGTGTTACCCTTCGCGATTTCATGATGTCCGTGAAGAGTATGCGTCTCTCAGCTTAGATGCATTTCCACACCTGACAACCTACTCGTTAGGGCTTGTGCCATCGTCCGCCCGTTCTTCATCGTCGGCAGCTTCCCCCCTCCCTAGTCAGCTTGACCCACTGCTGGCTGACACTGTGGAAAAGGTCAAGGCTACTATAAGTAAGATAATGCCCCCCAATAAGAAACGCACGGCGCTTGAGGAAGCTCAATGGGAGGATGAGAGCGAGGCAAGTGCACTCGACAGGGAAATAATGATGCAATGTAAGATCTGTTCTCGAGTCTTGGAAGACAGCCTGACTTAGTAGCACAGCGATGGAGACTCTCCGAGTGTACCGTCCGCGGCTTATAATACATGGTCAACCGGGAATGGGTCAAGAATATATTGGCGCTGCCGCATTACATCATCTGGAAGGCTTCCATATCCAGAATCTGGACCTTGCCAGTCTGTTGGGAGACTCGACCAGGGTAGGTTTAATGTTGTCTCCATGACCACCTTATTGAACTTGTGCTTTAGACCGTTGAGGCGGCGATCGTACAGCTCTTCGTCGAGGCCAAGAGACATCAACCTTCTGTGATCTATATACCATCCCTCCTTGGCTGGTGCGCCGCCGTTCATGAAGCAGCGCGCACTACCGTTAGGGCGATGCTCGAATCGCTAGCTCCGACAGATCCCATACTTTTACTCGCCGTCGTCGATGGATCACTCTCGTCTCTGCCTAATGACGTCCGTTCCTGGTTCGGGATGACTCGAGATAATCGTCTTGCCCTCCCTTTCCCAACGAACGAACAACGAGAAGCTTTCTTCGCTGGTATACTTGCGGACATTCGACGTCCCCCAAACCAGTTCGCGGATGGTATGAAACGAAAGAGTAGGATCCTTGAGGAGCTCCCCATTGCGCCACCGCCCGAACCAAGACAACTTACAGCCGCTGAATTGGCTGTCCAAGAAGAAACCGATTTGAAGGTCATCACCTTGCTGAAGTATCGCCTAGGGCCCATCCTTACCGAACTCAAACGCAAGTTCAAGAGGTTTACAAAGAGAGCGACTGTAAATTGATCTTTCGAATACCCAAGTTCACCTCCGCTAACGGATTCTTCCAGGAGGAATATGAGTTTGAGCTCAATGTTCCTGTAGCCATGGAAGTGGAAATTGTAGCCACCAATGCCACCATCGAGGGCGGAAGCACAGCCGTAGAGATAGTCGAAGATCCACCTTCCCCTTCCCGAGAGGTTCAGAATGAACCGGTCAACGGTATTCTCCCCGAAGCTCAACCCGCAGAGCCACCAGAGCCTCGGCTCCAAGCACAGACACAGCTTCAAGTCCAACCCGCCCCTCAGCCCCTGCCCCAACTACCTCCTTTGTACGACATGGATCTGGAGCGTATGCACGTGGATCTCTACAAGGGCAAATACTTGACCCCGCAAGACTTCCTTGACGATATACACAAGATTGTACACAACGCTGCCACCCGCATGGACACGGATTCCGAGAGGCTCCACAGGGCCCAAGCCATGCTGATTGCTGCCGAAGTCAGCATGCAAGAATTTGATCCTCAATTCAAGCTCGAGTGTCAGCGAATGGCAGTGCGTGAACGGAAGCGGAGAGCGGAGAAAAAGAAAGTCAAGGAGAAGAATTCTGCGTCGGATGCGGGTCAGAATGGAACGTATGCGCCAGGTACCAGGCGAAGCGCGCGCCACACCGGACAGCAGCCGGAGATAGGCATCACTGATCCCCTCCAACTTGAGAGGCGCCTCAAGAGAGCACGCTCGGGCGACAGACCGAGCGGTTCTCCTGAATCTAGCGAGGAAAACCGAATGGAAGGTAGTAGTACTACTCCTATACAGCCGAAGAAGCGGCAAAGGACGATACTTAGCGACGACGAACTCGATCTACTCCCTCGCTCGATGACGAAAAGTCAGACCGTCCGGTTCGTCGATGATGGCCAAGGCAACCAAGACGAGCTGCCTGTCATAGCCGAGGCACGTCAAACGCCACCACCGGTGGAAGCTCCCAACGACGCCATGGTGGTGGATTCTCCAATGCCACGGCGCTCAGGTTTCGATCCATCCCTTTTGAATCCACTCCCTCCGGAGCAGGACATGATGCACTCTACGACGCTCGCGCCGTTGCTTAACGGGATCCATCCTAGTGCTGGTGATAACACCACGCCTACGCGACCTTCCTCCCAAAACGATTGTCCACAGACGCCAGTAGAACCACAGCAGCCCGTTGGAACGCCCCCCGCGCAGCTACCCCCTGATGAGCTGCCCGTTGTTCCTCCCCCGCGCGAGCCTACGAAATCCCCCACACCACTTCCGGACTTTTACGTCAACGACGGACTGCTGCTCGACCTCTCACACCAACTCAAGGAGCGGACGAGTTCGCTTTCCGTCGAGCAGCTGGAACAACTCCGGGCTACGTGTCTCAACAGCGTATGGCAACACCGACAGGAGTGGGACAGGGACCCGCTTGTCCGGGAGTTATTGGAGGTGTTGGACGCGTTCCTCGAGGATTGTTCCGGCGCCGTACCACCCGGGTCGCCCGTGGAGCTTGCATACTAGTGGATGTTTTGGGTAGATTATTCGCTTTTATTTCGCATCTCTCACGCGCCTTTTTTTTCTGTTTTGTATCCTAGGCCTGCCTTCTCGTTATTGCTTACAGCTGAAAAAGTAGCACATGGCACGTGGGATATGATGTTGGTACCCTGTGTGCATACTAACTCTGCCCGCCAACATCATCATAGTTAGATCCTGTTCGTGTTCTATACGAATGGCTTTTAGTTCGCAGAAACCTTGCGTGTACTTTGCCTGAGTCAACCGTATTTAGTTCAATATGGTGACCCAAGCACGCGCGCTGTCGAATCACGCAAAAATGATAAACCAGGCCACGCGCACCTGTCGGCTCGCGTGATGGTGGGTACGATGGGATAAACAAGGTCACCTATTCCAAGTTGTAGTACGACATCACCCATGCACAAGAGGGAGAAAATAAAGCGCCGTCCTACCGCTTAGGCTTGGCCTTGCCCCTCGGCTGCTTGCTCGACGACCCCCTCATCATGGTCCTTGTCGTCGTCGTCTTGGCCTTTGCTTTACTCGCAGATATCAACTTGTCCGCGCTGATCTCGTCTTCTTCCTTTTTATTCTTCTCATCGTCCGAGTCGGGGAAATCCTCGTCGACCTAGCAGCACATCAGCGATCGACTTGCCAACGACACCAGACCACGTACGTCAAACGCTTCCTCGAGGTCAGGCGCAGGCCCTCCCGCCAACTTTTTCGGCACCTTGCCCAAATCCATGGCTTTGTAAAACGGAATCGGATGCGTGCTCGCATTGTACCTAGCACACGTCTCCGTCCACATCGTCGCACCATACACGACAAGACTCACTTTTTCGTAAACGCCGTCTTGGTCGCTGCTGAAATCTTTTTGAGCACGACCTCGTCCTTGTGTTGGTCTACGCCGAGCTCGACGATCGTGTCCCAGTCTTCGCGCGAGAGATAGTATTCGTCCATGTGATCAATGATATCGTCCACAGCCGACTGGCATGTTGCGTGAATCATCGTCCGAGGAGCGCAAGCGATGAACCCACCGAACCTTCTTCCACGAGCGGTTTTACAATAAAAGGAAAGAGCGCGGGTAGGTACGACTGCCGTATCTCTGTCTTGTCGCCCGATACCTTGAGACGCATGCGAACCTGGACTTCGCTCAGCTGACGGCTGAGTTTGTTTTGTTTCGAGTTTTGACCGAGCCATCTAGGGTTGGGCGTCAGCAAAAAGGGCCGGGGTCACTATGGACAAGGATGTACTGGGGGAAGGTAATCCCGTTGGCTCCGCTATAGGCCATGCCACCACCATACAAAAAAGAGGTGGGTCGTACCGTCGAGCATACGGCGTGCAGCGGCATCAGTGACCAATGTTGCTCAGGTCTACGAGTCATCAGCAATGTGCATGTGTAGGACGTGCGCGATACAAACCCGTGTATGAGTGCGTCTACGAGATCAGCGTCTGATATCGAAGATGCTGCTTTGTCCATTAATTCTAAATGTTTCATTATCTTTGGCGGACCATTAAGGTCCCTAATTCTCGCGGGCTGAGTTTTGAGGTAGTTTTCCTGTGTCTTACGTGTGAGGGAATACCTAAGAGCTTGATCCTCAACTTACCTGAATAAACAAGGGAACGAATGAATGGTCGTGGAAATACATCTCCATCTTGTCTCCCAGCGTCTCCCTTGCTGTATTGCAGAACAAGTAAGGACCCAACATCTTGCTTGTGATGTCAAATGGGGTCATGATCGTATTTTTCTCGTTCATCTTGGCTCTGCAGCCCGTGTTCAACTGATAGCACGCTGGTGTTCAAAAGAAGACGCACAGTTGCTTGCCTTCGTCAAACGTCATGGTATCACTGGATAACCGCCAAGTTGAAAGCATATTCAATACTTGACGAATGTCGGACTGGGAGCCTAGGATGAGTTGGTCAACGACATTTGCCGGAATGTTCATCTTCTCCCTGGACAAATCCGTGTCAAATGTGAACCTCCCTTGAACAAAGTAAAACGCACTTGAATATAATGCTCAGGATACGCGAGCGGATCGCACTCGCTTCGGGCCTATAGGCGGGTAAGAATAGACAGCAAGTACAACTGTTTTCCTACCTCCTGAACGGGAGATTAAACGTATTGCCCTTAAGGGGCTTTAGCTTTTGTGCGTTGCCATCGTTGGCTATACAAATGATGGGAATCTAACCAAACTTGAGCTATTGCGCCCCTGCGTACGGGTTAATCCACACCTTGGTCTTTTTGATCAGCGCATTCAAGGCACCGACGCCTCCCCGATCTCCAGCAGACATGCCGTCGACCTCATCCATGATAAGACATGACTTGTCTGTGATGGTGACACCAACTGCATTTGTTGCCTGTGCGGTCGTTGAGTATTACGGGAATGCACGGTGTCGCATGTCCTACCTCTTTACCACCTATCCATCCATCCAAAGACAAATTATTGACGTTCATGCCACTCTGGAGAACGAGATAAGCACTCGCGTGGATTACACTCGCACTACCCACCTCGACGAGCTTCTTGCTCCGCGCATCGCTCGCATTAAGTTCAATCGGCGTAAACCCCTCCAGTTTCGCACACAAGTGTGCGCTCGACGTTTTTCCGATCCCCGGTGGACCTGAGATAAGGATGGCACGAAAGATGCCCGTGCCGTTCTTGCCTGGTTTATTAAAGTTGGCCTTCAAGCTCGACGACCTGCGGAGCATCAACAGGGCACCTTGGCACGACGTAAGACGCACCAGTCGTGCAGCCACTGCTGCAGCTTTTCCACCTGCCCCTTGTTCCCGCAAATTTCCTTGAGCGTACGCGGTGCGTAGCGCGTCGTCCACAACTGCGATGCCACGTCCGCCGCTGCGCTCGGTCTACGCCCGTCAGCCTGCACCCCCACCCAACGACACATGACGCACCCAGCCTTGCCCTTTCCCTTGTTCTGCGCCTTGACCGCCTCCTTTTCGCGCTTCTCGAGCTCCATCGCGGCGCTCTTGATCGCCGCCTTCTCCTTGTCCATCTTCTTGCGCGTCTTGTCGTCCAACTTGCCGCCGGGTCCGCCCACCACCCGCGTGCCGATCAAGTGGAGGAACTCGTCCTCGGAAAGGGTCCTGAGGCCGTGTTTCTCGATCGCGGCGAGCTTGGACGGCCCTGCGTTGTCGCCCAGCACGACGTACGACGTCTTGGACGAGGGTTGGAGGGTGACGCGTCTGTGCAAGGATGAGGTTGGGCGACGCGTCGGTGGTGGTGGACGTACCCGCCATAGCGCTTGGCGAGGTCGATGGCCTCGTCGCGCGAGAACGAGGACAGTTCGCCAGTGAAAACAAAGGAAAGGCCGAGCAGACAGTCGGGCGATGTTGGCTCTGGGACCGTCTTTGAGCCTGGCGCGCGCGGTCCGGCTGCTTTGGCTGCTTTTGCGGCGGCCCAATTGAACTTGGTGGTCATTCTGGCAAAGGAGTCGATTACTAAATGTGTCACTACTGTGCCTTCACTCATAGTGACGCGGTAGGTGTGGAACAAGCCCAACTCGACTGCAATGTCATGTACCGCTAACTCATCGAAAAGCTTCCTTCCCGCTGGTCGTCTTCGTTGTGCGACAGACGCTGTTGCAGACGACTTCGGATGCGCCAGGGTTAGAGAGCCTGTCGGGTTCCTCACTTCCTCGTATCGAGATACAAAAACCCCTCGCGTTCGGAGACAGGGAGGTACGCTCGCCCGTCGCAACCTATCTCCTTCATCCACGCATCCAATTGCAGTCGAGCTATCGCGTGACGTGCTTCAGCGGGTCTATATCGTCTGTCCGCCTACATCATCGCGCCTCGCGTCGAGCGAGACTCGCCGGTGTCGACTAAACCGATCGCTGAGCCTCGATGCGACTGGCAAGGTTTGACCCTAGCCTTTGTAGAGTGATCAAGCGCTCATGAGATTGGAGTCCCCCGGCTTGCGCTCGCAGGACGTGTACAAGTGGCACTTGTATTCGTACTCCAAGTAATATCGATATGAACCAATTCGCGGGTGTTCTACGACGTCGCATCGGGAAGGTATCCTACAGCAAAAACGGAGGCTACTGCATTAAATAATGTCGTATGAAGTATAAGACTACATTAGAGGGTGTGATGATAACCAGGATGGCACCTCAGAACGAAGTCACCATAGAGAATACTCACCAGATGCAGCCGAATACAACAGACACCACAACTCACGAGTAACTCACCTCGAACGGACAGAGAGACGAAGGGAAGGGGGCACATGGGTGGGTTTATGCATCACGCTGGAGGGACGGCTGATCTGGTGGTGTAGGTAGAAAGACGCCAACTCCAGTCGACCACATACACACGTTGAACTGGTATTGGATAGGATCCTGGAGAATAAATAGAGAGGCCTCATCCGCAAGGTTGGACGTTTGAACGGCGCGTACTCGCTGTAGAAGGTGGTACGGCGGATGTACATGAATTCGAGCATAGCCTTTCGGTTTGTTGTGTCGATTTCCATCGACTCTTGTGATCAAATCCCGTGATGTCGACGAATTGCCCCCGTCCAAACTGGGACCTGTTTCTTCGTCGGGGTCACCTCCGTACTGATGTTCAACATAACCACCACGACTTGGGGAATCGGTGGTTGCTACAACCCCAAAAAGTGATTATGCATCCAAGAGAATGAAACATTGGTTCCTGACATTTGCAAGCACTGTTGACTATTTTTGAGTGAAGACTTGACGAGGGGGAGCATTCGAACACAGGTGTGATAGAAAGATGTCCAATTCAAGTGGGAGTCGTATCCCAATAGATTCTGTGAAGGAGAGAGTGCTATGCGATCGAGACAAGAAAAAAAACATGGTGGTAAACGTGCTCACCAAGTGGGGCTCAAGCCTCGTCTTGAAATCCGACAGCGGTACGTGCACAAGGGATCCTTGCCAGGATAACTGAAAACCAAATGTCAAAATTTGCCAGCAATAGTCGCATGGTAGACCCCTTTTGGAATCGGTTTGATATTTTCTGGTGCTCGATCTCGCTGTGGAGTCGATGATAACGCTGAGTTGGGGTAGCAATTGCAGCCGAAATGGCAATCAAGCACGAGGCAGGACCTACTTAAGAAAGGGGGCACGTATGCCCACGACCCACGTCTTCTTCCTTTACCCTCTCGAATGCTTATCGTCGTTCGATGGCGTCGACGAGCGGTGCGTACTAAAGAAAGAGTTGGACCAGTGATACTGATCGCTAGAGCAGAATCTTGGCAGCCCATCGAGATCGAGGCTGGTAGCGCTGTATATTCGGTGACATTTACGGCCGATGGCGAGCATCTTATCAGTGGTGGGGACAGTGGTGTTCGGATATGGCGAGTGAGGGATGGCAGGCAGGTCGCGACGATGCCAGTGGAGCGCCGCGGTGTCTGCTGTGTCGCTGCTTCCAAGGATGGTCAGTACATCGCGGCGGGGTCTGCCAAAGGCGAGGTGTTGGTTTGGGACGCGAAGACCCGCGAACAAGTGTTGCGGCATTCGGTCGGCGCCGGAGAATTCGCCATCCAAGCCGTCGATTTCTCGCCCGACGCGCCTCGGCTCGTTTCGGCCGACGGCAACAATAACACAGCCACCGTCTGGAACATCCCAGCACGCCGACTCAAAGCTCAGACGCTCGACCACGACAAACCGTTCTATGCAGCGAAATATTCACCGCAGGGCGACAGGATCGCAGTGGCCACTGATAGATCCATTCGAATCTGGGACAACCGCAACCGCTTGCTGGCCGACTTTAGCGTGGAAGCCAATCCACGCGCAGTCCATTGGCTCAACGACCACCTCTTGGTCGAAACCAAAGACAGGATTATCAAGCAGATCGATGCGGCCACCGGGTCAACTGTGTTGGAGTGGTCTGTTCCCCATACCGATGGCGCTTCAGGCATTGCTATGCCGCAAGACGGAAAATTCATAGCGTACTCCGCGAAGAAGACCATCTCTCTCTGGGACACTTTGACGTACACGCAACTCAGTGTCATCCCACATAGCCTCGACATACGTTCAGTCGTTTGCTCGTCAGACGGCCAGCTTCTCGCAAGTCTTGCAGAGTCTCGGGGGGTCATCAAGGTCATGTCTTCTGTTAAATTGGGTTCCATCTCGGTATACTTCATCTCCTCGTCATCGTTTCGCTTATTTTCTCGCGTGTCAGGAGCCAAAAATTAATATCGACAGCGCTGCACTGAATGCTTGGAAGCGTGGTCAGCTTGCGGACGCAGAAGCGTTACTGACCAAGGCGATCCCAACGTCCCAGAAAACGGCCCATCACCTACTCGCCAGTCGAGCTCTTGTTTGGGCGCGCTTAGGACAATGGGACGAGGCACTCGTCGACGCCGAGAAGGTGCTTATTGTTCGATTCTCACATACATACTCGCTGACACCAGCACTAACAAAGTCCATCGAGGCTCAACGTTCCGTCCTAGGCTATATCGCAAAATCTGTGGCCCTTGTCGGAAAGGGGGAATCACACAAGGCATGCCAGGTCTGCGACATTGCGTCCCTGCATTTCCACGCAGATCGTGTCACCCTTTTGCTCATCAAGGTACGTTATTCTGTGAAACTTTACTTGGTCTTTCACCTTTACACACTCAGGCTGTTCTCTTGTTCATGGCTGGGGAACATGAGGATGCTATATCGCGTGTGGAAAACCTCATTAATGACGTGTCGTCCGACCCGGCGTTATTTGCAATTCAGGCAAGTGAACTTTGTTCGTGCGTCCCGGAGTATCACCACTGAAGGTTCCAACAGGCATATATGCATTATGAACTTGGGAGCCTACATGCGGAGACTGACAACTACGAGGGTGCGATTCGGTCATTTGAAGATGCGCAAGTAAAACTAGGTGACCGCACTCATCTGCCACCGTTAATGGTCTTATTAGTACGCCCCCTCATACATCCCAATGTGGATTTATCACGAATTTCTCTAGATATCCGGGTGGAAATTTGATGACCTTGGGCTTACGATCCATCAACGTCTTTGTGAGGTTCTTCGGTCAGCGGGTCGCGTGAAGGAGGCTGGAGAGTCTTTACTGCGTATGTTGGATAAAGTCACCGTTATATCGGAACCCACCAGGATATGGGTCTCAGGTGGGCTATCGTTTTTAACACCCTTTTATTACCTACGCCATTTACGCGATCCTACTAGGCTTTAAATCTCAGTGTCGCGGTGACCTAGAGAACCTTGGAGACCATGCCGCGAGTGCCAGGCAATATGACGAGGCCATCTCTTTTTACGCAGTGGCACTGTCACTAGACCCTTCTAAGCCGGAAGACTTGTTAATTAAGCGAAGCAAGGCGTGCGCAGAACAGGGAAGGTGGGAGGATGCTTTGAACGACGCGGACAAAGTGGTTGCTTCCAATTCGTTCCAGTCCCACCGTGCTGACGAGCTTCGTTCAGGTAGTCAAGCTTGATCCTTCCTCTCCACTGGGTTACGAAAGGCAGTATGCAGCATTACTTGGTATAGGACGCCATGGCGATGCGATATGTGCATTCGAGACGATGCTCTCAAGGATGTCAGAGTCATCTGATCCGGAGATTTGTGGTACGAGCAGTCGTGTATCATGCCGTAGTCTTTTTGCTGATATCCGCCGTAGAGCAATCTCGACATTATGTTCGGCCAGAACGGACAAAGGAGGCGATTCGTGCATCTGTCAAGAACGTCATTCGTGACTCTCCTTTGGTCCTCATCAACACCTCATCCGGTCGTCTCTGTAGCCAATCAGAGCAGATTGCTGCATTTGAATCGACGCCAGCCTTTACTTCACTCGTCTTGTCCATGGCCACACACATTGACTATGATCGTATCGAGCAAGTGGTCGGGGAATTCTTCCGCTATGTCACACTGTCACACACCTGGCAGGCAGACGAACCTTTGTATGACCAGATCGTCAGAATTGTGGTGTACGGCCTCGCGGCGTCCCCCACTCATGACAAGCTCCGAATGTTCTGCGAAATCGTACGAGAAGAGGGATTCAATTGGGCATGGAGTGATACCTGTTGTATCAACAAAACGGATCCTTTCGTTCTCCAGGAATCCCTCGTCAGCATGTTCAAATGGTACGAAGGATCCGCGATGACGCTCATATTCCTCTTTGACGTGGACGGACTGGCGGGCCCTGGGGCTCTGGTGTTGAGCATTTGGAACTCACGAGGGTGGACTTTGCAGGAGTATCACGCGTCAAAGGTGGTCCGGATTTACACCAAGGATTGGAAGCCGTACTTGGGCCTCACCATTTACAATCACAAGGAGGCGCCCGAGGTTATCTCGGAAATGGAGAAGGCGACGGGTATCTCTGCTCGAGCGTTGATAGCAATTCGCCCTGGGTTAAATGATATACGGGAAAAGCTCCGCCTGGCCTCTACGCGACGAACGACACGAGTGGAGGACGCCGCGTACTCGTTACTGGGGATATTTTCCATGTCCTTGGCCGTCACGTACGGTGAAAACGACAAGTCACTGGGGCGTCTCTTGTCACAGCTTCTCACGAGCTCCGGGGATGCAAGCATTCTTGCGTGGACCGGAAAATCCAACAGCTTTAATAGCTGTCTTCCCGCCCATATCGCTGCATTCAAGCAACCGTTGACCTCACATATTCCGCCAGCGATCGCTGACACCGACATGGAGACGATCACAGCAGGGCTTCGCGCTTCCTCACTCGATCTTGCTCTGGTCACGAAGTTGTATGACCAAGTGAATAAGCTCCCTGTGCCGTCTTTCTCAGGCCAACGGATGAAGCTTCCGTGCCTTTGCTTCGAGATCAGGAGTGTCTCACCCCGTCGGAAAGGATCAGAGGTCGTATTTTACGCACAGGCCGGTGCCCTCAATACTGTGGAAATAAAGACCGGGCTAGATCTCAGAAAACTAGGATCTCTCTATCTCGTCTACCCCTGGATCGACTTTCTTCTCGATCGGCATGCTACTGGGAGTAGAGTTGAGTCGGCACCAGAGGGGCACGAGCCCACTGAATCCGACGACTTTATTTCCCTTGACTCATTGACAGAACTTTCCGGTGATTCGGATGAGGATCCTCTGGACAGCGTCTTATCCCCTACTTCGTTGCCGATGGATGGGGAGATGCACATCTACGAATTTCTCGCTCGATTGAGGCAACCATTCGGCGCGTTCTTACTTGTACCCCGCAGACGCAATGCAGAATACAAGAGGATCGTCACGGAGAGCTTGATCACTGCTCAGGTAGAGGAGATCACGCCCGCGACATTGGGCATGGTGTACGTGTGCTGGACATACTTTGATACTTTCGCACGACCCTTGCTCTAAGACCCCCATCTCGAGTATGTTTCATGTTTTTGTTCGATCTTTTGCCATTGCGTCCTGGTTGCCTGGTTACTGCGTTTGTGTTGCTCTCCTTCTTCCAGATATTGGTCATGTGCATGAACTTTTACTGTGCTTGCTCATTAGACATTCATGAACTGCGTCGATCTGATGCGAAGTTAGAGTATGAAGATGACGGTGACTCTGGCAACTAAGCGACCGAGCGCAGGTGACTCATGAGGCTGTCAGCCCAGGCTCCTTCCCGCCACTGTTGCGAGAAAGAGGGGTTTGCCACTTATGGTGGCACATTCGAGCCCCGCTCGAACTTTATTCCCCTCTTTCTCTCCACAGCGGCTGGCAGAAAACACCAATAAACATTGCGCAGCCACGTCTCGTGACCCGCGGAATCTGAAAAAAAGAATAGGAAATGCAGAAATATCTCGTGTACCATAATGTAGGGTTTAATAAATCTACATTCTGTCCCGTCGCCAAGATGGATCGCTATCAAGTGGTTCTTGACATCTTTACTGGCGACGTCGCTCTGCCTCAGTTTCTGCAGACGATCTTAAGCTCTCAGCCATCCAAGCACTCATGCAATGATTCAAGAAGCTCCCTCAATTCTATCGGCGCCGCTCAAGGTCTCCCACATGACGGTCTCAAATCGGGCACACGACATCGTCCGCACAGAATGTGCGAGAGAACTCCAAGATTTTGGGCGGAGAGCATGATTGGCAATTTAATGCCCTGCATGCGAGTGCAGAACAGATCGAGAGCTTCCAGATTCAACAGATCGCACAGGAGATGGAGCTTAGCATACCGAGACTGTGGGTTCTATCGGATGGTCTTCTCGAAAACACTCAAAAGACAACGTCCCTGAATAGGACAGAGATACCAGGCAATGCTGGAGGTCGGGATGACGAAGATGCTGAATCGGAATTCTGGGATCACGTTGACGATGTTGAGGGCATTATTGAGGGTATTGCAGGCACACGTGTATCTAGAGCAGCACATCCCGCATCCCGGAAAAAATCTATTGTCAAACTGGTGTGTTGTTCGAAGTGATCTGGAAAATCCATCGGGATAGGGGAGCTTGAGCGACTTTCTGCTGCCATAAGCATGGTCGGCGGCCAAAAACGGATTCTGTCCGAGCACAGATTTGAGCGAGTGTTGGGATCTGAGGATTAGTGTCCTCAGAACCGGACATTGTCAGTGTCAGTTGACCACCGGCACTTTTCCGGCCATGCTCAACGTTATGATAGCACGGCCCTTCGGGCAGGTCCTGGACCCACGAAAACCTGGTATTTGGCAGGTCGACTACATACGTGCGCCGACATGAAACTAGCATGAGACCAACGGGAACACCGTGTTATTTACAGAGCAAAATGTTTCTACATGACACACATCCACATTTCCTCAGACTGGATTCGAAGCTGCAAGACAAGGAATGTAGAGCAGCATCCAGAGGAAGGTAGAGATGGACACAGGTAACCCGTTAAACCTGTACTCATACCCATACTCGCTTAATATCCGTACCCGCCAACCAACGGGGTCTCACATTTCGCGGGTACTATACACGGGTCTTGACGATGCGCCGCTGCGCCACCATTGCGCGTCGTCATCAACGTGGTGGTGCG